>JAULBY010011381.1:0-24078 GCA_032358315.1 Ophiocytium majus | reverse complement strand
CATGCATTTGCCTTGGCACCCAGTGGCCGTGCTGGCATACATGACATGGGCTCTTGCACGCCCACAAGTGCAAAGAAATAAAACTACTACAGTACTTCTTAAGCATACACGAAGTTACCACTCTGTGCAAACGAGAGGTAGAAGTGCTGTGGCTATAGTATCACATGCTTGCAAATAGTTTCTATGAGCGTTTGGGTGGGGTAGGTGCGGTGCCCAGACCACCAGCAAAGAAAATTTGTCCATCACCTTGTAGTACACACAGGGTTCAACAGTTCGAGAGTTTGCGCTGCATGTGCACAATGTTTGCATTCTTGCTGGCGGGGCTGCTGCTGCGGGCAACGCAATGCATAGCTGTCCACATGATTTGTGTACACTCTCATATACCCCAAGTACTTGAAGTGTCATTTACTACGTAGTACTTCAAAAGTATACATATACCGCCCAGGGTGACGGCCTCTACCAGTGGGGAGACCTAGAGTTCATCGCTCCTAGATTGAGTTTTCACACATACTTCGTAGTATATATATGTGCTCAAGTATACCATAATAGTAGCTGTGTACATATGTGCCTGCACACTGGCTGAAATTCATGAATTTATATGTTCCGCTCAACTTGTGCAGGGCGTGTCGGGCTACCGGCGCGCGCACGCGGAGCTGGTGGCCAAGTCCGAGCAGACCGCGGCGGTGGACGCCAGCAAGGCGGAGACGCTCGAGCAGATCTCGGCGCTGGTGGTGGACATCACGCACGAACTCAAGGTGATTGCAGCCCGCTGAGCTACGCTGCCGCGGCTGAGAGGTGCCGTCGCTGCGGGTACACAAGGCTGCTGATGGCGCTGCTGCTGTTGCTGCTGCTGGTGATGGTGCTGCTGAGCACTGCTGCTGCTGAGCACTGTTGGTGCTGGTGCTGCTGATGAGCACCTGCCGCTGCCGTGCATGAGCCCTGCTGCTGCTGGTGCTGGTGGTGCCGCTGCTGGGCTATGCTGCTGCTGGTGCTGCTGGCGCAACTGCCGCCGCTGCTGCTATGCAATGCTGCTGCAGCTGGCGCCGCTGCTCAGCAGTGGTGCCGCCGCTGCCTGCTGCTGCTGAGCACTGTTGTGCTGGTGGACACATGGCTCAGCATTCCAGCCTTTGTGCTGCTGGCTGGGTGGCAGATGCTACTCCTTCTGTTGGGCGCACATCCCGTGTGCTGTGAACGCACGGCATCATGAATCCTTTACAGTGCTCCACCGACGTGCAGCTTGTTCATCCAAGTACCAAGTGCCAGTAGCACACGGTGTGCAGGCCACATCCTCAGTTCAATACATGGCGCTTTACGCTTTGTAACTGACACAAAACATGCTTGCATGGTGCGGGTTTGGAATGGCACCACCGCTCTATACAATGACTGCAATATTCTGCAGTGTACTGATTGTGTGTCGATACAACAATTGTTCCTGTCTCCGTGCGGTGCGGGTTTGCGATGACACCCCCCTTGCGCTACACTGCGACTGTACTGCACTGCATTACGCTAAACATATAATATACCACATGGTTTGCTGTCTCTGCAGACGCGCAAGGAGCGGCTGCGGCCGCTCATAGAGGAGCTGAAGGACGCGCGCCACGAGGCTCAGGAGGTGGAGGTGGAGTACCTCAAGAAGCGCAGCAACTACGACAAGGCAAGCCGTGCGGCAGCCACATCTCCCCTCTCTCGCACGCTGTGCTGTCGCCACTTCTTAGGAGCATAGCTTATTCCAAAATAGCATAATCGAAGCAATACCAAAGAAAAAGTCTTTAGGAACTTAATGAGACTAAGAAGTGAACTGCTTGCTGCGGGCGGACATGTTGTAATGAGCATAGCTCCGCCAGTAGCAGCTGCCGGCGCCTTGCTGAGGCGGCGGGTAGTGGCAAGCCACCATGATGCAGCGGCTCAAAGTGCATTGCACTTGTTGCACGGGGATGGGGTGCGCACGCTACGCGTCGTGCCGCTGCCGCACTGCTAGTGGCCAATATGACAAGGCGAGCCCTGCGCGGTCGTGGTCTTCAAGTTGAAGTTGGTATGTTGAAGTCGGTGTGCCGCCGCCGCATGCTGTGCCGTTGTCACTTACAACCGGCAGCAAGCGCTCGCTGCGTGCGCGGGCCCATAGTGCCGTTCGCTGAAACGGGAGCAGCAGCAAGCGCCAGACACACGGGCCGCTGCCTGTTGGCAGGTGCCGTGCTGGGGCGATGGAAGGGGTTGCTCGTGGCAAACCACCATGTTGTAGTGCCTCACGGCGCGCCTCACTTGCGCAAAAGGATGCATGCGCATGCTGCACCGGTTGTGCCTGTACCGCACTGCTGGTGGCCGACGTGGCAAATCGAGCCTCGCACGGTCATCACCTCTCAACTGTTGCTGGTGTTGAAGTTGTTTACACATATACTACGAAGCATTGTACGGTACTTGAAGTATGTATATACATGTCTTGAAACTGGGCGGCGTGCAGCGGCAGCAACGGCGGCACCAGTTCCATCAGTCACCATCCGTTGGCCCGTCGCTGAATTGGCCACCCTAAACTCGCCATTACTTCACGTACAGCTCAGCCGCGCACGCCTGCAGCGCCGTCAAGCCGGGCCGCGCCGAAGTGGCACTTACAACAACCCTCTGTCGCGTGTACTGTGCTGTGCTTGGTTCTGCGCAGGTGGCCGTGGGGCTGGAGGTGGAGCGCTCACAGCTGGAGAGGGAGTGCGACCTGTTGCAGGTGGGCGGCGGGTGCCACTGACACTGCCACACTTCCTGCGCCACTACCCCAGCAGCAGCAGTTGATATCCCTGGGTGCCCCGCCGCCTTTGGGGGAGGGGGGGGGGCAGTGGTTAATGTGTAGCCACTGCATGGCATGTGTAGGCGGCCTAGGCAGTGATATGACGCACGCAAGTGAGGGAGAAAAAGGGAACGTAATGATGTGGCGGGCGCATTTTCTCGAAAACACTACTGGTACATCAGAAGTACGTGGTATACTATAGAGTATGCAGTACGAGCGCTCTGTGTGAGCAGCACCTACTACGCTGCTACCCCTTGCTGTGTTTTGATGAAAGCAGCTTCTGCCTTTGGGGCGTGCGCGCCGCACATGGTCACTACCCCAGGCTCCACTCTGGATCGTACTTCAACTTGGAGTACTTCAACTTGCAGTACTTCGAAACTGGTGGCTTGTGCCCATGGAGCACCATCTCATCCTGACAACTAAACTGGGCAGGAGGTTGCGAAACTCAGCTGTATGCTGTAAATCTTAATTTTGTAGTGGGCAGATGTCCCTTTTTGTTAAGAACATGAATAACATTGATAAACGAACCAACCTGCTTATTTATGAAGAAAGGGGAGTTGGAATGTTGGCCTTATGCAGCCCCAAATGCGACTTACAAATCAAGCCCAACTGGGAGGTGCCGGGGCAGTTCAATGTGCTCGTGTTATTTACACACTTTGGGGTGCACTGCCATAATGATGCATCCTTGGCACACATTGGCGGTTGCACCTGCGCGCGCGCAAGCAGCAAGAGAGTTTGACACGCTGTGCGCGTGTCGGCCGCGTGTGCTTGTTGAAATGGTGTAGCGCACACACATGTCTTGTAGCATGTCACATGTGTGTGCGCTGCACTACTTCAACGCACATGCGTACTGATGGGTCACGGCATATAACGTATTTTATGCGTTGTACAATATTTGGCATATTTCTACGCCCAAAAATGCGATATACGGCGTATTTGCCGTATAATGTATACGTTACATGGCGTATTTACATACGTTATACGGCGTATAATGCGAAAATGATACGCTGTGACCCATCACTACACATGCGCAGCCGACACGCGCACAGCACGTCACACTCCCCCGCTAGTTGCGGGCACCCAGGCGCAACAGCCAATGTGTGCCGAGCCTGCACCATTGTGGCCCTGTGCCCCAAAGCCTGTAAATAACATGACTCATGAGCACATCGAACTGCCATTCCGGCACGTCCCAGTTGAATTGGAGGTGAAAGGTGCATTTGGGGCTGCAACATGATAAGGTCAGCATTTCAGTTCCCTTTCTTTAGAAACCAATAGGTTTGTTCATCTATGGACGTCATTCGTATTCTTCGACAGAAAGGACATTTGCCCGCTCCAAAATTAATATTGACAGTGCAGAGCTCCATTTGCGACCCCCACTCCGTTTCAAGCTGGGGGAGTGGTGACCATGCCACTGCATGCAGCAAAGACCTTGTGCTTGCGCCTGGACCGCACCTACAGCAGACCTCAGGCGTGGTGCGCGCAAGCTAGGCGTGTGGCGCGTAAAATCGTTCATGACGTAGCCGCCAAAGTATTTCATACTACCATGTTATGAATACGGTCAACCACGAATATGCCTGAACTTCAAGGTCTACTACTAGTAGTACATTGTACCAGTCGACGAATACACACCAGAACAATTGTGTACATAAAGCCAACAGACTCGAAGCAGCACCGAACCTCACCTTGGGCGCGGATTCTTGGGGCTGATCTGCTCCCGACGGCTGTCACCCTCCTGGTGTTCACCAGGTGGTGACACCTCGGCAGGCCACCTCTTGGAAGCAAGCGTGCGCTCTGCCATGTTGATGATGTAGACTAACTGTACGGCAGACCAGGCGGTCTTGCGTGCAGTAAGTCTGCGTTTGTCAACATGGCGGAGCGCACGCCCGCTTCCAAGAGGTCGCCTCCCGAGGTGTCGCCACCTGGCGAACACCAGGAGGGCGGCACCTGCAGGGGACAAAACATCGCGGATCACACGCGCGCAAGGTGCGTTTCTGTGCTGCTTCGAGGTTTTGTGTACACAGTTGTCCTGATGTGTCTTCGTCGCCTGGTCCAATGTAGAGTCTTTCACTTGCAGTTAACCGTATTCATAACATAGTACTTTGAAGTACTTGGTACACGCCGTGACCGCATGTCATGGCACACAAACACGCCGCACGGTTGCAAATAAGCCGTAAGGCCAACTTCAACTCGCATTTTTAAATGAGAGGGTGAGCTGCAGTGCATCCCACCTGTTACATTGGAAAGCAGCAGTGGAATCGAAATGTCGGCCCTATTCACACATCCTCAGTTGCAACTGCAACTCCATTTCACCTGGCAAGTGCTTAGGGCGGGCGTTCCCATCTTTTGATGTCAAATTTGAAGTCCTGCTGCTACTACTACAGCACCTGTATTTATTTGCACTTGTCGGTGTGCAAGAGCTCATGTCATGTATGCCAGCACGCCCACCACAGTAGTACTTCAAGAGGTATACATAGTAATTAATGCCTTTGAACACACTTTCATGTGGCTCGCAGACGGACGCGCTGCAGGAGGAGAGTCGCTTCCACTTCCTGGCGGCCATGTCTGGCATTGCGGAGGCGCGCCTGGCCAAGATTGAGCAGGAGAAGAAGTGGCAGGGGGGCGATGGGCGCCTGCTGCCGGACTTCAAGTGCCTGCGCGACCTGTACGAGGTGAGCAAACTTGAAGTAGTGAGACAGGAGTTGAAGTTTTGTTTTCAGTTTTTTCGTTCCAGGCCCTGCTTGACATGGTGGCGCACGAGCCAGTTGTAATGGGCAGCTGGTGGGCGGGCTGTTGTCAGACTTCATGTGTCTGCGCGACCTGTACGAAGTGAGAAGACTTGAAGTACGGAAGTATTAGTATGAGTTGAAGTTCTTGGTGGGTGGCTTGGCGGGGCTGGGCCTAAGTTGCCACAGGCACGCGATGGGCGGGCTGCTGGCAGCCTCCCTGTGCCTGCGCAATCGAGGTGTGCTCAGTTGAAGTAGCAGTTGAAGTACAGGGATTTGCTTGCGGGCTGGGGCCCAGGTAGACATGCTGACAAATTTGCTCACCGGCAACAGCGCGGACGGTCAGCGCGTGGCTGCTGCCTGAGTATTTCTAAGGGGGCCTGTGCGGCCTGTGTACAAGGCGAGCACAGTTGAAGTAGGCCAAACAGGAGTTGAAGTTGGTGGCTGTGTCTGAGTTTGTGGTGTTGGCATGAGAGTGACCGTACCTAACTCTGTGAATGACATGTTTTAGTCCCGGTGAGCGCTGAGCACAGACCACTGCCACGTGCCGCCGCCGCTGCCGCTGTCACCACTGCTACGCCGCCACGCGCAGAGCAAGCTGCGGCAGCAGGAGGGCCTGAGCAAGGCGCTGCGGCGGCAGCAGCGCACCATCAGGGAGACGGAGGGGTCCAGCGCTCTTCAGAGGCGCATGTACGGCGACCTGCAGGTGGGGCACATGGCGGCTGACCAATTAACACCCACCATGATATAAGAAATACTTACCGTAGTACTTTTGAAGTAGTTCATACTTGAAGTATACTTTGAAATACCGCAGAGGTGCTTCAACATACTACTAGTAGTATGTACATGAGGGCTCCAGCGCTCTTCAGCGGCGCATGTACGGCGACCCGCAGGTGGGGCACGTGGCGGCTGACGAACTATCACCCACCATGACAAGTACTTTATACTTCAAGTATTTACAAGTATGTACATGCACATGAGGGCTCCATCTTTAGCGGCACATGCACGGCGACCTGCAGGTGTTGCATGTGACGGCCGATGAACTACCGCCCACCATGGTTCACTTTGAAGTGAGAAGTACCGGTGCTTCTGTCCGTACTTCATCCTTGAAGTTTACCCGGAAGTACTTCAGAAGTGCTTTGACACGTGTGCATCTATGAGCTCCAGTGCTGTTCAGCAGCGCGCGAAAGGCGGCCTGCAGGTGGGGCGTGCACCTGCTGGCATGCACTACCACCCATCATGATTTTATCCACAGAACAATTGTAAACTTTTTTGAAGTACAGTGTAGCGGGTGTGCATGTCCTTCTTGAAGTACTACTGAAGTACACACCTCCGTAGTACTTCGAAAATGTGTACACTGTATATACAGCAGAATGTGTTTCCCACACTCATAATTTGTTGAGTTGCTGATCTCAAGCTGAGGCGGTGCATGGTCTGGGGCCGCGAGCAAGCTTTGCATTGAATTGATACGTCAAGCCTGTGCGACCTCCAGTGGCATGGAGTCAACAGTCACCACACCTTGGGACCGCAGCAGATGTCGCATGGTCACCACCGCGCCGCGTTACTTTCTTTCCACCCTTCTTAAGCGGCTGCGTGTGCGGGTTGACGACACGCGCCTAGTGGTGCCCCCACTCTTTTCACAACCGCGCCCGTGATGAAGTGCGGGCACGTGTGCACAAGTCTTGACTGGCTCGCGCTGCTGCCGTGTGCACCCACGCGTTGCGCGGACTGCTGCTAATGGGATCACCTGACACGCCTGAGGCTTGCAGCTCAGTGGCTGCGCCGGCATCTCGGCATGCCCGACCGAACACAAGTATGCGCATGTGTGAACGTGTCTTGACTGGCTTGCCCCCCCCCCGCTGCCGCTGGCTGACGACACGGGCGCTTCTGCTGCGCAAGCTGGCACCCAAGCGGCACGCCACAACAGCGCATTGCTTTTTTGGCCTGCGTTTCAAGCGGCCGTGCCGTGTGTGCGGGCTCACGGCACGCGCCTAGTCGTGCCCACTCTCTTAACACCCCCCCTTGAAGAAGTGTGCGCATGTGTGAACATGTCCTTACTTGTGCTTCCCCCCCTGCCACCGTCCGAGCTGTGCAGGCGCTCCTGCGGTGCAAGCTGGCGCTCAAGCGGCGTGTCGCAGCGGACGGCGGCAGCGCCCTCAGCAACGACGAGGCATTCCTCAAATCGCTCGACGCGACGGTGCGTGCGCACACCGCCGTGCTGTGTTGCCATGTGTGGTGTGGCATTGTTGCCTGCCGGTCTTGCAGTGCGCAGAGGCTGCCTCGGATGTTTGGTGGCACACACGCGCAGTCTGGTTTGTGGTGCGTCACCTCACCTGTTACATCTGCTCACAGCCACCTCGCCAAGTCGTTGCCACCTGCAAATGTTTCCTCCAAGTGCTTGTGGCTGCCACAGCTCGTCTTGGCAACATACGCAGCACCATTCAGATTTTGTACAGTGCGGTCCACACACACACGGAACCAAGCCACACACAATGCCCCTCATGGCTGTGCACTGGTGTCCACTCGCAAGACCAACCTCGTGAGCCTAATGAGCCTGCTGCCAACTTACCTTTCTGCTCGTGTGCTGCCGCACCTTTGCTGCGCAGTTTGGTGGCGGCGGCGCCAACGTGATGACCATTGACGCCTCCTAGGCCAGCAAACACTTTGGTGCCACGGAGGCGAAAACTATGTAAACGGTACGTTTTTCATGTGGTTCTGTGTGCTTTGCATCCTGCTACCACTGCTGCTGTCTGCCTGCGAGCACTGCCTTGTGCTGGCGCCTGTGCGCATGCTTGCAGTTTGTGCATACAACATTGTCATCTTTGCTCATCATGCTGTCATATACTTCGAAGTACATGCACCGCAGTCTCTCATTGCGCTTGGGGGGGCATTGCGCACGTGGCCATGAGTTTTGCTACTGCTAGCACTTCTGTACATGTTACACGCGGAGAAAGGCCACTTCCATGCACCTTGCGTGTCCGTCGGGCAAACATCTGTGACAAGTTGCACAGCTTTTGGGGAGGGTGCATGGCCCAGCAGGCGCAGTGATCTGGCAGACGCCCTTGACACTACCAACATCGCACGTGCGAGCGTGTGCACACTGTGTGGCTGTGGCTGCTGTGTGGCGTGTGTGCACTTGGTGTCGGATGGTGCTTGTGTGGGTTGCGGCTGCATGAGGTAGGGACTCCAGACGGCGGTATATCCTATGGCGGGCCGGCCTGCGCACTGCTGCATGCTCCTGTGCCAGCGGCAGCGCGGCGCCGTGAAAGAGACAGACGGGAAGCACTCAGCAAACCAGGGTAGGACCACGCTACATGCAGTGCGAAAGAGAGGCACAGCGGCAGCAGACGTCATCACAGGTCCAGGCTGTGACCTGTGTGACTTTCTACAATTGGCCATCAACAGGTCTGCATTATCTAGTTTGTGCACACAGGGTGCGCCACTGTGCAGCTCCAACGGGCACAAAAAGCGGTCACCTGGCAGGCAGGCACACGCTGTGTGGCGCTGTGATTAAACAATCGCAGTGCGCCGGGTACTGTGCTGAGCACTTGTGTGATATTTGCCGGCAGCAGCCTCCCCTTAGTACAGAGTGCGCTCATGGAAAATGCCAGCCACCCACTGATACATACACTGGCACACGCACACGCCTATGGTGGCCGCAGGCACTGCGCATGTATGACTCCTAGCAGCAACCTGTCGTCCACAGATACTTTACCACCAACAGCGCCACCACCAGCGGCAGCACCACCGGCGGGATGACAGCCATGACGTGCCACAATCACCGTGGTTATGCTGTCGCCGCCGGGGTGTGGCAAGGGCGGAGAGGTGGGTGACTTGCTGCTGAGCACCGCAGGACAGTCCTGCCAACCCCATGCCATGGCTGCAGCCCAAGTGCCAGAGGCATGCGCGGCGCCCCCCGCCGCCACCGCTGCTGCCCTCACTGCCTGCAAAACAGTGAATCGGTGGGCGCGGAGTTGGCTGCTGCGGTGGGTGGTGCGCAGCTGATAATAAGTGACAGCCCCACGCTCTATGCTGGGGTGCGTGTTGTTCACATGGTTGGAGAGGCCTGACCGACGTGGCTATGCTGGTGCTGGCAGGCTGTACAAGTGTGGCACAGATGCGCCATGCATGCTGCCACAATGGGCGCAACCCAAGAGACTGGAAGTTGCATACGCGAACCTGCCTCATTCAACGCCGACAACCCAACTGGCTGCTGCCTGCTTCTCATCAGCACTAAGTGCCACCAACACCACTGTCAGGCAGGCATTGCACCCGCGCCCGCAGCTCACCTCTGCTGGAATCAGCCCTGACAGCCGCACGCGGCAAACACGCGCCGTGCCGCCGCCTCCCCCCGCCAGCAGCCCCTGTCCCACTTCAAAAGATGAAAGGTATGGCTCCGGCTGCCCCCCCTGCAGCAGCGCCTCGGCCCCGCACGCCACCGCTCCCAGCCAATCAAACAGCTCCGCCAGCTGCCCGCAGCGCTCGTGTGGCGCCGTCGACTGCGCTGCCGCCGCAGAGGCAGCACCAACGGCGGCGGCGGCGGCACCGACGGCGGCGGCAGCAGTGGCGGCAGCGGCGGCAGGTGGCGGAAATGCTGGCCAGGCAGCGTTTTCGAAGACACGGATGGAGGGCGCCACTTCGACGCGCGCGGCCTTAAGCGGTGGCGGGAATGCGGCGGCGGCTGCGGTGGTGCCGGTGCCGTCTGCTGCGCCGGGTGCACCCCACACCAGGACGTCAGCGTCGCCGCCGCCAGCGGCCAGGCGGCGCATGAGCTGGTCGTACAGCGGTTTACCGGGTTTAAAGGAATTGGCGCGCATGTCCACGCAGCCAAAGTAGCGCTGGCACTCGCTGCCCCCGCCCGCCGCGGTGCTGCGGCTGCCCCTGACGGCCTCCGCCGGCAGGCCCAGTGTTTGGTACGTTTCCCTGTCCAGGCTGTAGACGAGCTTCCCTCCGGGCAGCACTGCGAAGGAGGGGCCCGAGTCCAGCGGCGCCGCAGCTGGTATGGCGCAGGCACCCTGCCCGCGCAGCCAGGGCTGCGCCAGCAGCAGGTGCAGTGGGCCCGTCACCCTGTGGTAGGCCATGTCAGCCCAGGGGCCTTGCAGCAGCTCCTGGCAAGCCTCCTCGGGATCGGACAGGTCATGAGGCAGTGATAGAACCAAGTCGCACTGACGGAAGAAAGGCTGTTGCAGGCAGAGAGACTGCAGGTGCGAGGCTGCAGCTGCCGGCGCCAAGCCCTCCCTTTGGTGCACGTTGAGCGTGCCAGACTGGGTGTGGTGTTTGGGAAACTCGAACCAGGCCATAGCTCGAGCCCTGCCGCGCCAGCAGCACCTTTTCCAGCCGCAGCAGCTACAACCGTGTCAAGGTACGGAGCGGGGACCGCCCTGTGTGACGCAGGCGCATCAGCAAGAGCAAGGAGGGGGACGCTGTGTGGCTGGGTGCAGGAGCGGTCTCAGTCTCAGAAGAACGGAACGTTCCGCAGACCAACTGTCAAATTGGGAAACAGACAACACACAAGCTGGGAACTGCAGCGCGCTGGCACCGGTGGCGGCCAGCAATACGGCCGACCAGCTGTCACGCAGGCATGACTTTCCATCACAAGTGCCGTGGGGAAATGGTGCAAGACGGAGCCAACAACAGGGCGGTGCTTCGGCGAAAGGAACACGACAGATGACAGGCGCAGCGTGAGTCAACGCCGTCGCCCATGAGCAGGAGATGCACTGCCAGCAATGAGCACCGGCGCGCAGGCGGGTTGCTGCTGTTGGTGGCTCACACAGGGTTGGTGGAGTGCTGTATGGACGAATGGCAGCTGTGCGTCCGCAGGTGGGTGGAAGGCAACAATCACATCACACCCTGGCCCAACCTCACAGTCAGCCTGGCACGCAAGCACATATGACACTGGCATCGTGACATGACTGGCAGCAGCATCACTGGAGGCAGCTCCAATCAGCAGAAGCAAGTGCAACACCTGCCTGCCTCCACCTCTTCTGAAGCGTAAACACATGTTTTCATTAGGGGAACCGCCACAGTGTGAAGTTGACACCATAATGAAAATGAACACGACGAAACTCAAGTCGGCACACGGGGAACCCGCGCCAACAGCGAAAAAGGAGGCTCACTGTAATAGATGTCAGAACTAGGTGTCATGTGTGACGGAAGGGGCCGCACTGCGGATGCATGGCAACCTGCGCCGGAATGGCGCGGTGCCGCTGTGTGCATCACACAGAGCGTGTGCCTAGGTGGGTAGCCAAATAACCAAGACTTGTACACAAACCCACACACAAGAATTGCGCACCCCGCAGCGGAAGTGCTGGGTGCCTGCCAGGCGGGCGCACTGCTAGTGCGCCCTGCTGCTGCTGAGCGCTGCTACCAGTGCTGCTCAGGGGTGAATGAAGTGAACCAACTACATGAATCGACGGCGTTGCGCGTCCGCTGCCGCTGCTGCACGCGGCGCGCCGACTGCCTCAGCCCGCCATGCGAGCTTGTGGTGACGGGAAAAAGTACTTGAACAAGTGTGTGCGAGAGAGGCCTGAAAACTTGCCACACGGTCCCACCCCGCCCCCCACAGCCAGCTGCAGTCACTTCCGCAAGTACCCACAGGGACCCTTGGTGCAACCAGAAGAGTGGGAGAGTGAGAGGGGGGGGGGCTGAGGGGGGGGGCTGACGGTGTGTGTAGGGGGGTGGCTGGGGGGCGGCGGGGGGGGGCGCTTGCCTGAGCGTGCTTTAGGGGTCAGCGGCCTGCACAGCGGCGACAGCGGGCACGTCCACGCCGTTTGCGGGTATGGCGAGCGCGCACGCGGCGGCCGTCGCGCCGCACGCAGTCAGCGCAAACGAGTCGAGGTTGACGCCGGCGTCCAGCCCGTCGAAGCACAGCGTGAGCGTGTGCGCGCCCGCCGGCAGCGGCACCGGCACCTGCGCCACGTACGGCGCAAATGCCAGGTAGCCGCCCGTGCCGGCGTAGTTGACGTCGTTCACGAACGCCGCGAGGCCGCCCTTGGCGCCGGCGGCGACGGCGGGGCAGCCTTCCACGTCCACCCAAAGGGCCACACGGAGGCCGTGCGGCGGGGCAAGGGACGCCGCGTTGAGCGTGAGGTAGTAGTAGCCGGTGGCGGCGACGGCGACGCTGTATTTGTACCACTCGCCGGCACGGATGAGGCTGACGAAGAGGGCGTCGCCGCCCTCGAGCGCGTCCACCTCCACGGAGTACTCGGGGCGCGCCGCGCTGCCGGCGAGCCTGCGGGGGGAGTGGCGCGGGCGTGGGGATGCGTTAGTTGAGGTGTGTGCTGTGCGTGGGGTTGGGGTGCTGCTGGGGGTAATGCGGCGGAAACAGCACTCTGGCAGTGCGTCAAGTGGGCTTTTGGCGGTGGCGGGCGGGTGTGGCGCGGCAGGCTACACACTCGCTCACAGCAACGGCAGGCATGCCAACTGCGCTGCCCCCGCACACCACAACAACTCCCCCCCCCTCCCCTCCCCCCCCTCACCTGTCAATGGCAATGTTGTGGTACGCCACCCCCTCGCCGCCGTCATCAAACGCCTCCGCCTCGATAACACCCGGAACGGCCACCGCAGCGCCGCCAAATGGCACAGACGCGGGCAGCTCCGCGGCGCACGTCCCCCAGTTGACGGCGTCGGGGGGGTCTAGAGCCTCCGCGCCCGCCCCCGTGATGAGCACGATGCCCAGGACTCCGTTGTCAGAGTGCTGTGCGACATGGCAGTGCATGGCCATGGGGCCCACCCAGCGCTCGGGGCGCACGTACACCTCGAGCGCGCCTCGGCCGGTGATTGTCTGGCGACGGCGGCAGCGGCGGTTTGCAAGGAAGGGGGGGAGGGGGGGGAGCGGGGTCAGGTGGTGTGGCGGTGGGCGTGCGTGACAGGGGACAAGTGGGGCATATATGGGTTGCAGTGGAATGTGCGGAGAATGTGAGAATGAACTATGGTGGTGCTGCTGGCATGGGTGAGCACACAGTTTGAGGAGTTGTGGCGAAGAAGTAGAGCAGCTGCAAGTGCAAGGGAGGGGCAGGAGGAGGGGCAGCACACTTACATCCATCCAGTCGCCAGCCTTGTGGAAGCCTGGCACCTCCAAAAAGTTGTTGGCCTCCGTCCTGTTGGGTGACAGCACAGGGCAGTGTCGGCAGCAGCACATGGCGGCGCACCATCAGCCAGCTGCACCCTGGTGGCTGCAAATGTCCCCTGCAGAGTGTCTTTAGGCGCACGCGCTGGCGTTCCAAATGCCTACAACACATTAAAACATTCAACGACACATTAAACGCATTCATGAACTTCTACCCTTGAAGTATAGTGCTATAGTAACTGCATATGCGGAAATGCAAGCATGTCTACACGAGGCCGGGGATACACACGTTACTTCATGCTGGCGTGCATGACATGCACCCTCGCAACCTCACAAGTGCACCTAACCACAACTACCTTAGTACGTTGTAAACAGCACCAGTGGGAGCTTGCTTGCCAGCCACCAGCCAAACACACCAAACCTCAGCCCCCCCCCCCCCCCCCCCCCCCCCCCCCCCCCCCCCCCCCCCCCCCCGCCACTCACCACGTCTCCGCGAGCTGCATATGATTCACGTGCACATGGAACGGGTGCAAATCCGCCCCCGTGATGCTCCACAGCTGCGCAACCCCCAGCGCCAGCTCCGAAATGTAGTCCTCCGGCCCGCTAAACACGCGCCCGCCCACAGACTCCCGAACCTCCAGCGCCAGCGTCGCTTTCGCGCGCGCCGCCGGGGGCAGAGCCGCGCAGTCAGGGAGGTACGCGGGGCGGCAGGGACCCCAGAGCGGCAGGTCAGCGGCGGCGGCCCGCAGTGACGCCGCGGCGGTGATGGTGCCAAGCACAAGCGGCGCCTCGGGGGCGTTCGGGTCCTGGATGTGCTTCCACGCGAGGGTGTGGACGCCGCCCGCGGTCGGGCAGCGCAGCGCAATGTCGAGGCGCGTCGCGAGGGACAGCAGGAGCTTGTTGTTGGGGAGGGCGCGCGGGGCATCGGCCACCCACACGCCGTCTTTGCTCAGCAGCATGACGTCGCACTGCGCGGCGGCGGGCGCGGCAGCGGTGCCGGGGGGCGTCGCGGCGGCGATGGTGAGGACCGCATTGAAGGTGACGCCGGCGTTGACAATGTGGAGGCGTGTCCACTGGCCGGCCTCGACGGTCATGTCCACCTCCTCGCAGCCGTTGGCGAGGACAAAGGCCTGGGCGATGTTGGTAACAAAGAGGCGGTCCTTGGCGGGCTGTGCCTCCTGCAGGATGGCGGCGGGGTCGATCTCCTGGGTGGCGGTGGGCGGCGGGTGCAGGGTGTCACACCAGCAGGGTGTGAGGCAAAAGTGTCAGGTGGTGGCGGGGGCGGGGGCGGTGTTTCTGTTGTGTGAAAGCGGGTGGGAGGTTTTAGCGTGATGGCTACGCGGCGGAGCAAGCGGCGGGTGCAGGGTGGCAGGTGTAAAGCCGGCAGGGTGTGAGGCAAAAGTGTCAGGTGGCGGTAGATAGGAGTTGCTGGGTTGTTGGCTACTGTACATGGCGGAGCAGCCAGAGACAGGACTGGCGGGCGGCGGCACGAGAGGGAAAAGGTGCCACGCAGCAGTTATAACCCTGTGGCCAAATGGAACCAAAGTGCAACTTCAACTTTAACGGTGCCCACATGCCCCTATGTCTCCATGACTAATACACAAACTTCAACTACAAGTTCAACCGTGCCTCACCTGGATGACGAGGTACTGCTCGGGCATGTTCTGTATGGGCAGCGGCATGTCTTGGGCCTCGTGTGGGTTCGACTGCACGACGATCATGCCCGCAGCGCCGCCGTTGGTCTGTAAGGCTGTAGACCTGAGTTCACAGTCGGCACGCATGCGCCCACATGTAGATGCGTTAAGCACGGGTTACATGCACAAGCACCTTGGGCACGAGCAGTGACATGCACAACTACAGTGTGCCCAGCATCACCAAGCAATGCAGTGTACGCGTGCGTGTGCGGAGTGCCATGCGCCACATATGGTGCATATATGTAAACACATATGCACTCAGGTAGTCTCACACAGCAAAAACCAACAACAAGCACCCGGGCAGGCTGGGCATGCGCAGGAAGGTCCCACAAACGCATCGTCGCAGCACTTCATCAGGCTTACCCGTGGTGGTGGGGGTGGTACCTGGTGCGTGCGGGGGCGGTGGGTAGTGGCACAGAGAGCAACAGCAGGCAGCGGTCAGCGGATACAGTGTCAGTGCTGACAGGAGTCATGTCGCGGCGCCCTTCCACTGGGCGAATCATCGCGCCACACGAATATGAATACCTCAGAAGTAGAAGTAGGCAGATGCCAACTCAAAGCTGCTGGTACACTGGCGGTTGCTGGAGCAGAGAGGTGCCCATATATTAGCAAGCAGGTGGGAGCTCAAGGACGCGGGTGTGCCGACGACTGAGCATTTCAATGTTTCAAGCGTAGGCAGGCATCCAGATGTCAGGTGCTGAGAGGCCCCATGGGAAGGCTGCAGTATGCCGTGCGGCACAGACTCTGTACAAGGCTTAGCCCCGCCAATGACGCAGCATGGAAGACGGGGGGGAGGCGGGCGTTGAGTGGCTCACCAGTGAGTGCCGCCGCCGTGGTCGCACGGTATGACATAAGTGTACTCGCCTGCCCGCAGGGAGAAGGAGCAGAGAGACATCAGCATGCGTTACGACGAGCGTTATCAGTGAGCTGGGTTCCGCAGTGCAGGGGCGCCACATTTGTGGTACAGTGTGCATCACAACACAGGTGGATGCAGCTCTGGCACGGGCTCGCAGTGGACAGAGTGCGGCTACAGTCGCGGTTGCCTTTCGCATTCAGAAGTTCAAATTCGACTTAACTTGGACAACCAGGCATGCCTTTGGCCCTTCTCACGCAATGTTAATGCAGACAGGTGGCTAACAGCTGGTTAGCAGCTCTCACCTTTCTCGCCGGGCTCGACCATGGCAAAGACATCGTCGGCGGGGCCCAGCGGGCTGACGTGCTGCGGCAGCGGCAGCAGCAGCAGCGGCGGCGGCCGTGGCGGCGGTGGTGGCAGTGGACAGCGGCAAAATTTATGAAGTGGCAGCGTGGCACTTGTGGCATGTACTTTAGCGGGGGGAGGGTGACTGCCAGTGTCATTCGAATCGCTGTTGCCCATGCCGCACAAAACCAGGTACAGTATAGATGAGATCACACTTCCAGTATGACAGTAGTAGCACATTCAAGTTTTTCTGCATACTTCAAGTATGACAGTAGTAGACTTCAAGTTCTTCTGACGCATGAATCACGATACAGTACTACTAGTAATTACCATGCCGTGCAGGTGCAGGTTGGTTACGGTGGGGTCGTAGAAGCCGTTGATGTCCGACATGGCCGCACCGAGGGGCCAGTCCTGCAGGTCGTTTATCAGCGTCAGGTGGTACGTGCCGCACGCCTGCACAAGTGAGGCAGGGGGACACATGCGCGAGTGACAGAAATGAGTTAGACTCTTCCATGTGAGTAGGACACGTTTAGGTGGCGGGGCTTTGGGTATGGGCAGGAGGTTAGGACCAAAGCGGTGTGTGCAAGCGGCATAGGGGGGGCAGCGCACGGGAGAGTGGTTGGCAGCGCCAACAGTGGCAGTGGCGGCGCTCAGTAGCAGAGCAGTGGCAATAGAAACACAAAAAAAAACACCAGCAGCAGTGCCCAGTGCCGCCGCCGCTCCCACTACAGCAGCTGAGCAGCTTGCGACAGCGCAAGGTGCAACACAGCCTCCAAGATGAGAGACGGCAGAGGGGGGCTTCAACCGCTGAGCAGCCCTAGAGGCCTCACCTGGAAGCGCATGATGGGCCCTGGCAGCATGCCATTGTACACGCGCGTGCGCAGCACGCCCTGCGACGTCTTTATGGTCGCCGCGCCCATGACCAGCGTGCCCGCGTAGCTGCCGTCGACAGCGCGCGCCCACTCGAACTCAGGAACATTCTTGGGGTCAAAACACTGTTCCGCCTTCGGAACGTTCTTCGGAACCACAAACGGCGCCGGCGTGGGCGCGGGCGTGGGCGGCGGCGTGAGCGCTGCCTTGGCGCCGGCGGCGGGGCCGGTGCCACGCAGGTACATGCGCACTATGCGCGTGTTGATGAGGTCGATGCCGTAGAGAGCGCCGTCGGGACCCTGAGGTGGTGTGTTGCAGACAGTAGTTTGCGGGTGCAGCCAAGGGAGAAGGGGGCTGGTTAGCATGGTGGTGCGCATCCGAGTGGGCAGGCCGGCCCGCCATGGGATATACCGCCGTCTGGAGTCCCTACCTCATGCTCGTTTCCGCCCCTCGTGCTGCTGTTTGCAAATGACTTCACAAGCATTCCAGCAAGTGTGTACTGGTATGTGAATGTATACATGCACATGTATGTATACATGCATTTTTCGTTGTGCTTCCTGCACAGCAGCAGCTGGTGCCATACGACACTGAGCCGTGCTGATGCTTCAAAGTACTTCTGGAGCACCTGTTTACTTGAAGTATTAGGTGCCCGTCACACACATCTCGATGTTGACACGTACCGTCACCATGTCAACGAAGCCCATGTTGGCGACCAGCACGTGGGGGTAGGCGGAGCCGTTGGGCGTGCCATCCTTGTTGGCGTCAAAGTACCACACGCACTGCGGCAGCAAACAAGAACAAGCAGCGCAATGCACAGCCAGTGTAAACATGAGCATCTTGTGCTACAGCTGCCAAGCACACAGCTGGCGGCGTGGCGCCTTGCTGCTCGCCACACGGCGGCAACCACTGGTACGCACAACCGCGCAATTGATGAATCTGGCACCTGTTCTGCCATACTATACGGCGGAAGTCACAGTTACCACTACAACAGCTGGCATCAAGGAAGCGTGTGCCAGCACCCCAGGCGGACGCCTTTGCGGCAGGCGCCACCGCTCCCAAAAAATCCAATCCACAACACCACTACCAGGCGGGTGTGCATGTGCGAGCTCCCAACCTGCATATGTATTTGCAAGCCTGGTATGCTTTAAATAGCACTGTAATACTGCGTACTTCCAAGTGCATGCACTTCACTTGAAGTAGCAGCTACATCAGAAGCAGTTCGTACACCTCAACAAGTACACGGAGGGGGAAAGGCAGAGAGCGTGTGCGTGTGTGCATGCCCAAGCGGCCCACCTGCTTGGCGTAGTCAGTGAAGATGAGTTCCCCCGCGGAATGACACAGTAGAAGCCATCCCGCGGAAGCCACAATTACCACTACAACAGCTTGCACCAATCAAGCGTGTGCCGGCACCCCAGGCGTACCCTTCCCAGCAGGCGCCGCTCCCACAAGAAATAGAAGCCAATACTAGGCGTGTGCATGCATGTGCGAGCTTCCCACCTGCACATGTACTTGAAAGCCTGGCATGCTTTACATGGCACTGTAGTACTACGTACGTCGAAGTGGTACTGAACCAGAAAGAGTTTGTATGCAGTATACCTCAACAAATGCCGATACAAGGAGGGGGAACGGCTGAGGGCATGTGCTAGTGTGCGTGCCCAAGAACCCCACCTGCTTGGCGTAGTCGGTGAAAATGAGCTTCCCTGCCACCGCCGCGGGCATGGCCTTCCCATCATACACGTGCACGCCCGTCACCGCCGCATTCGTGTACGTGCACAGGGCGGGGTAGTCTGGGTCCAGGATGCCCACGCGGTACTCGAAGAGAGGGGCGCGCCACCCCGGGTCGGCACCAACGGCGGGCTGCGCAGCCGCAGCAGCAGCGGAGGGCACCGAGCAGGTACGGTGTGAGCATGCGTGGTCGTGCTTTAGTGGCCGGCGTTGGTCATGTGCTCAGCAGCAGGGAGGGTGCAAGTGGCGGCGGTCGGCGTGCGCGTACAGGGGCACCAGTGGCAGTGTGCCGTGAGAAGGGGAGTGCGGGGCAGCAAGGGTGTGTCTGACTCAGTCCCCATGCTTTTTTCAGTCACGCGCACACCATGTGCACACGGTGTCCCTCGCCCTAAGCGCAGTATTTACACAAGGGTACGGTATGAGAAGTGCGTTGCTGTGGCGCCTTACCTGCGAAGCGCAGCACTGCGCCACGGTTTTCACACGCTCATGCGAGTGCGCGTGGCGGCGTGCTGGTTTGAGCGGAGCTGACCTTGCCGTTGCCGACGTACGCATTGACGGCCGCGACGACGGGCGCGCACGTTCCCAGCTTGTTCGTGGCGAGGTACGCGAGGCGCGTGTTCTCGGACTCCGTGTCCCAGGGATTGAAGTTGCCGGCGATCGCATCATCCACACTGGAGTACACGCCCTCCACGCAGGGCCAGCCCCAGTTGTACGTCTGGCGGCGGGCGCAGAGACCGTGAGAGCGAGAAATGGGGGGGGTGGGGGGAAGCGAGTGTTAGATGGGCTTGGCAGAAGTGGTGCAAGTGGTGCTGGTGGGTAAGTGCTGGAGTGCCCCTTGCAGCCAGGCGGTGACCTGCCCTTTGCGTTTGCAAGTCGCATCAATACTGTAAGAGAATGGGCTCATGTGCGCAGCAGTAATGATCATGGCGAGAATGGGCCCATGAGCACAGTGCAAACGCGCATGTAGCGCATGCAGCAGCGCTGGCCGCCCTCCAGCCCCCGCTCAACCACGGCGCCGCCGTCACACGCGCACCCTTTTGCAACCTCATGGGGCGCGACATGCGCCCACTACGCCAAGCGACAGCCACGCGCAATGGCAAGTGCACTACCTGTGTCACACCAGGAACGTGCTTGGAGACATCCTCGGCCATGAATATGCGCTCCGTGGTGCCGCCGTCGCCAAAGCCCACGTCCGCAATGAACAAGCGGTCCGTGAGGTCGTGGTAGAACATGCGGAAGGGCTGACGGTTGCCACGCGAGATGAAGGCAACGTCCTTCGTGGTGAGCGGCGTGGGGGTCAGCAGGGATTCATATGGCACTTTGACCACCTGCATGTATGGGAGTGGCCACGAGCGAGTGGCAGAGGGGCAAGCGGCACACAAGTGGGTGTCAGAATGCGAGGAGAGGGAGGGTGTGTGGTGCAAGTGCTAAAGCAGGGGCGCGCCCACCATGTGCAAACACCCGTTGGGCGCGCATGTCACCGGTGCTTAAACTTCAACTTTTTGCAACCCCCCAACTATAACTTCAATTACAAGCTCATCCTGCCCTGACAAAGGAAGGCGTGTTATGGAACATGTCGCGCTCTGACCTAACCTCGCCCGGCACTTGCCAAGTCCAACATGTGCACCTACAAGAACAACTCGAACGTCAACTTTGATAAATCCACGCTGCCATAGCCCAAGTAATGGCGCTGCGATCGGAACACTCCCTAGCCGAGCCCCGCACCCAACTTGAACTTCAACTACAGCAGCCCTTCATATCAACTTCAACTACAAGAAAACCCACCTTGCCATTGACAAAGTCGTCGCGCTGCGAGCGGAACACGCCCTGGTCGAGGCCGGCGCCCGGCACGTAGCACGCGTCCAGGGCATCAAAACCCGGGTCAAAAACCACGTACTGCGACCCGTCGCCCACCGCAAACACCAGGTCTTTGCCGACGAGCAGGAGGTTGCCGGTGCCGTGGGTGGACGATGCTCCGCACATTACCCTCATCATCTCCAGGTCTTTGGTCATGGTGCCCGCGACGAGGTCAATGTCCTGTGCTCAGCAGAAAGCGGTTACAACAGTTACAGCAGGGGGCCGGTGCACCAGCAGGGGTGGGAGGCAGGGACCAGCGGTGGCGGTGGGGGGGGGAGTGGCAGCAGCGGTCGCGGCAGCAGCGGTCGCGGCAGCAGCGGCGGTGCCGGTGGTGGCGGGGAGGGGAGGGTGTGTGGGTGAGCCAGCTGCTGCTGAGCACACCTTGCGTGTGTGTTAGGTAGGACAGCACAGAACCGTAGAAGCAGGCACAAAATGTATCAGCTGAGCAGCACCACTGGTGCACGTGCACTGCTACACACAGCACTCCACAGCCAGGGCCTCACTCAATAACAAGCCAGAGTAGGGACGCCATGTGGTTGCACTTACGTAGCGGTCCAGATAGTAGGGCTTCTCGCAGATGAGGCCATCCATGTTGTTGTCGCCCAGGTCCGGGCACGCCGCGTCCCCCCAGTTGTACCCCGCTGGCTCCGGGGGGCCCAGCCCCCACCCCTTGGGGCGCAGCGGCGCTACGGCCTTGTTGTTGGGCAGCAGCGCCACATCTTTAGGAGTGCCAGAGTAGAGCACGTAGACCTTTTTCACCCCCTTGGGGCCCTCGAAATCGGGGTGGAACTGCAAGGGGGAAGGAGGGGGGGGGAGGGGGGGGGGGGCAATCATGAGTGCTGTGTACTGGGCAAAGCACACCTTCAACATGAAGTTGTACACCTGACTGGCTGCTTCCTAGCGGCTGACGTGCATCAGTTAATGGGGTGCACGCATGCCAAGGAATGCACAGTAGAGTGATTGATAGGACTGCGGTGGCATGCATGCGGCGGTGTTAGTGTGTTGGGCAGTACCTGGAATGACAGCAGGCCGTGGTCGCCTTCGCTGTCAACGTCCATTTGCAGGTTGCCAATCTCGATGAAGTCGTCCACGTCGGCATCGATGCTCTGCGCGTCGTTAGCAGCAGTGGCAGCAATGGATACTAGCACGTGTTACAACAGGCACCAAAGATGCTTGCATTATGCATGGGCTTGCTGACTGTAGTGTGGGCAGTTGTTGCTCTGCACAGCACAGCCTGCACAGATGACAAGTTGAATTGGTTCACCACACCTGCAGCAACTATAACCCCCAGCAGCAGCACCTGACTTGCGAGTAGCGGACAAGGAAGGCACTGCACGATTGTGACATGTCACCTCACTGACACGCGCTGCCGCCGAGCCATACATATGAGCATGCGCAGCAGCCGGCGCGAACGTTGTCACCGTCATGCATCAACGGCAGCGGGGGGTACAATCTCGCCCAGCACGTACCGCGTACAGCCTCACGGTGCCGGTCTTGTGGGACGTCATCACCATCTCAGTCCCGGGCACCCACTTGATCTGGGTGGGCTGATCCAGCAGGTTGGGAGGGAACTCGAACTTCCATACCTGCTCCACCACGAGGTCTGACTTCGTGTCCGGCTGCACACGAGCAGCAGCGGTGTGTGAGCAGCAACATCAGGGCGGAGGCCGCACTGCATACCCGCAGCAGCGGCATCGCCACACGAGAGGTGGCGGAAAGGCAACCAAGAGTGCTGCACTGCAATGTTTGCGCCTGCTGCTCGCTCTAGGTGGCCGCATGAGGGTGGCGCGGCAGCAGCGGAGCAAGAGCAAACGTTCGGGGTCTGGGAAGAGAACGGCCTTGTGCTCTCACCACAACAGGCTTCTTCTCAGTAAAGCCTCTGACTTCTGGAGCCCCAGCAGCGGATGCCAGCAGCGTCAGCCCCACCGCCACTCCCAACCTCCATTTTCGCGATACCATCGCTGCTGCAGCTGCGATGCCCGGTCGTGTGATGAGCGTTGTGATCATGATGTGTGTGTCCTTACGTGTTGAACTCAGACCCCTACGGTCAAATTGGGGAACCAGTGGTGCTAATCCCGAGAACAGGCCGTGCCGTGCTGTCTGGCCGAAACTCCATCGCGGCCAACAACAACGACGGCCGGCCCGCTGCTGCGACCGCCCCCGCGGGGCCCCCTACAGCAGAGACGCCTGTTGGCAGCTCCTCTGGCAGCGGCGCCAGCGCTAGGGTTTCGCCGTCGCACCTCCAAACCGCGGCGCCGCACATCGCGCAGCGGCAGTGAGCCAACAGCGGCAACGGCAACGCCGACGCGGATGACTCACGCACGGTAGGCATGGTGGTAGCATTGCCGAAAGTGACCCTCTAGCTCGCGGCAACAGGTCTCGCAAGCGTCTGGTGACCCAACAAATCTATACGTCGAGCACTACCAAGCGAGCGGCACCGACGTCTGTTGCGCGCAGTAGCGGCAGCGGAAAAGCTTGAGCCCAGACGCCGAGGAGCTGAGCTTGCTTGAGCTAGCGTCGCGGCGGTTGAGCATGAGCCCAGTACTGCAGGTCAGCTGCCTTGCGCTGCGCATACCACCGTGCATGCAGTGAAGATGTTGCTCTCCGGGGGGTCTCTGGCGTGTCGCGGCTCGCTACCCTCAATCCGACAAGTGAGCTACAGCAGGGACCAATGCCGAGGCTGTGGGACCAGCTGAACCTGCTAAACCCAGTACAAGCACAACATCCGCTATCAGGGGTTCCGATGCCCTAGTAGGTGCAGCAGGGCTGTATACACGTCGCTGATCTATGCAGACCAACCATGCGTAGCTCAGTTAGGCAGCATTAGGTGGGTTGAGGGGTGAGTGCATTACTACGGTGGCGGGCGCCCTGCTGGAGCTGGCGCACCTGTTACCTCAGGGACGCCGCGGCGTACAGGCCGCCATCATGGAGAGGGCCGCGGTCCGGCGTGCTGATGCTCTGCAGGCGCAGCTGAGCGCTCTTCCTGACGTGCTGCAGCGGCAGCAGGCGCTTGCACGGTTCGTCTCGCTGCGCCGCCCTCGCTCCTTGGGGTTGGCCTTCCTCCATGATCCCTTGGCTGGCCCCGGCGCAGCTTTTGACGGCACCGCTTTTCAGCTGGCTTTGCGCCGCTGCCTGGGCGTGGAGCGCTTGCTGGACCGCTGTGGCCTGTG
>JAULBY010011370.1:0-24079 GCA_032358315.1 Ophiocytium majus | reverse complement strand
GCTGCCACAGCACAGCGACCACTCAACTTGCGCCCACAGAAGGGCCGTTGACATGGCGCGCCGGCACCCCCCACACACGCTGTTACCATGACCGGTTAGCATGACCGCCACTGCACCTTGTAGAAAGCAGGTAGATCACAACCAAAGGTCATTTGTGGTCACTTCATGTGTGATAACGCCCTGAATTTCAAAATTGAACATCAGTAGTGTTGCCAAAGCACAGCAACCTAACTACATGAACCATGGAGGGGTGTGTTGTGCTGGCGCGTTGCACGGGTACCCGGCCGTCACAGTGTGGCGTGCAGTGGGCGGGTCGTGCTGGTGGTGTGTGCGGTGCATTCAAAGTAGCTTGTCAGCTCTCAAGTGCAATGCCCAAGGCATATTCACTGTGCTGTAGCTCCCGCAGGCTGCCCCGCAGCTCCAAGAGTACATGCACTTGTGTTTGCTTGGCCTGCCTGGGCAGGCTGTCGCCACAGCCTGTCACACTTGGCTGTGGTGAGCGCACCAAGGCATGGTGCACTCAAAAGGGTGGCACAGTTGTGATAATACATCCACTTAGGTGGTGCACTCAAAAGGGTGGCACAGTTGTGACAATTTATCCACTTAGGTCCCAGAAGCATGCCCCAACCACTCTATTGCACCCCGCTGCACCCCTTGCAGCAACTCATAGGGCGGGCAAGCCCCCTGTGGCGAGTACTGAGCCAGTGAGCCACTGGCGGCGCAGCGCGGGGCTGCCGTTGACTGCGCGGGTGGTGCTGGTGGTGTCAGCGGCGCGTGGAAAGTTGTTTGGCAGCTGTCAAGTGCAATAGGTAAGACGTATTTACTGTGCTTTAGCTCCCGCAGGCTGCTCGCAGCTCCACGAGTACGTGCACTGGTGTGCGAAAAAATCGGTTGTGCTGCCGAAGCACAGCGCGCGCTCATTTGGTACAAAAAAATAGGAAGCTGGTGCTGCCGAAGCACAGCACGCGCTCATTTGTAAGGCATAACCGGCAAAACCGTGCTGTTCATGAGCCGATGCAAGCATGATGTGTTGCACAGAAGCGGTCACAGAGCAGGCACACAACACGTAAATTGCGAAGCGCATGGGTTCTTACAGTTTGCCACACTTGAGTGCAGTCCATGTCGTGCATGCATTTCATTTGTTTTGGTGTTTGCCTGGAAGCTCGTAGACAACGCGTACATATACTACATGGCACATGTATGTGCCCCGACTGGCACAGGAGTGCAGTGACGGCTACACTGCAAAGGAGGCACTGCACACTGCACCAGCCTTACTCCGAGGCTGGTGCTCACACCTTCAGGTGCTTCCTGGGCACCATGATGGCGCCAGAGTGTGGGTGAACTATGGGGCTTGTAATGGTGCACAGATAGCTGCGCAGGTCAATGTCATCTTGCCAAAGCACATGCTTGCCCCGCCGTGGCGCGAAGGCACGCACAAATTGTGCGCGCTCGTGGTATTGCTTAGGCGCGTTGCCTTTCTGTGGCACCCACCACTGCACCTTGGCCATAGGTGCCTTGCCGGCGATGTCATCCTCGTCGTCCACCCACCTCGGTGCTTCCAGGATCTGCGCCAACCACCATGAAAAGCCTCGCTGATCGGCCTTCACCATGATGTAATTGCCGGGCTTGAAGCGGTTATCAGCCTCCAGCCGTACAGCAGGCTTCTGCCTGCGGGCTGCGAGTGTCTCGATGAGAGGCATGCTGATGTCAATCCCCAACTCCTCCAGGATGGCGCTGCGGTTGCTGCCGCTGGTGGGTACAACATCACTCCTGCTGCCGGCAGTGATGTCGTACACATCCAGATCAAGGGTGCACGCCACCGGCGTGAGGTCCTGTAACAGTGTAGTGAGGGGGAAATATAAGTGCCATGCAGCATTCACGGTCGAAATAAATACAACCTCAAGTTGTGCTGGTATGCCATGCACGCATGCGAAGGTTCAAACTGTTTCAAAACAATGATGGCAGGTAAACACACTTCCTGAAGTATATACTTCAAAGTACGTCAGAGTGAATGCTGCTTGCAACAAGCCAGGTGCAAGCAAGAGTACACAAGCGGCACTGCCAGGCGCACATGCTGTTACACACTGTACATAGCATGAAAAACAACCACTTGCTCATGACATGCTGCAGCGTCAGGGGCACCGCACCTGTATCAGCTCCAGGTCCCTGTGCAGGCGTTGGATGTGCATCTCCCCATTCTCGCCCACCTTGTCTGCCGCTACCCGCAAGCGGGTGAGCAGGCTGGGACTGTGCAGGTAGTGCTTGATATTCCTCAGCTTCTTCGCCTTGATGGCCTGGGGCACCATGTCAGGAATGGCATCGAAGTCAGGCAGCTCACCATCGACGAGCTCCACCATCACCTGTGGCGGGTTGACGGAGCTGATCGAATGCCCCGGCTTGTCATCATCACCGTAGGTGGTCATAGCCAGCCCGCCCCATGCTTTCATCTCAGGATCCACCGCCTCGCTGCGGTGTGCACTCCACAGGTGCACTCGGTGGCCGCGGTTGGGATCCTTCTTGAGCATGAAAGCCTGGAGCGCGTGCATGCGCGTGGCAAGCAGGCCACAGACACACAAAAGTGTACATGGTGGGCCACAGTGGGGCTCGCCATGTGCACTGTACACGTGACTTACTAGCGTTAAAAAGCGCTACGGGTGTGCAAGTAGCAGGGACGTGGCATAACGGCTGATCTAGTCAATGCCGTGGCTGCTCTAGTTAATGCCGCAGTAGACAAGACAACAGTTAGGTACATCCCGCTAACCCTGTACTTGCGTAATGTTCTGCATAGCGCGCTACCTACTGTGTGTAATACTTCAAGTGCACTTTTGCTGCGTGAAAATGTGCATTCATGGGCACGCTTTGTGCTGCACGTTGAACTTCGCCACATGTCATGTGCGTTGCGCATTCATGCTTTTAGTGTGAAGTGCTGCTGCTGCTGCCGGTGCACAGGCACTCAGCCTTCAGCTGCTTGGCCTTTTTTGGCAGGAGATTAACGCGCCTCCTCTTACAAAGCACTGAGTCCCTAAAGTGTGTGTTGTATACTTCTATTACTATTGAAGTAAGACCCGTCTTGACCACCGTACCCCGCCATCTTAACGAACAGGCCCGTCTTAACTTCCATTCTATACAGTAAGGTAGCAGTATGTCAGACTCCAACAAGGTATACATAAATTAAATACATTATAGTCAATACAGAAGTGCACCAAGAAGCTTAAGCACTTACGTGTGGCAGCGTGATGCCTGTCCAGTCAATCTTGTGCTGCTTCAGCAATGATGCAAAGTCTGCCAGGGCGCTCAGGTGGTAGGCCACCACCTCCACGGTTTTGAGGGCGGCTTTGAAGGCTTCAGTCAGGTGCTGCCGGGAAAAAAGGATGTGGCTCTCCAACCACTTGGCGAGGCTGCGAAAGGTAGTCAGGTGCCAGGCAGGTAACGGCACAGCGTGAGCATGTGTAGGGTTTCTGAAAGACATCACTTGGCGCGCTCGATGGGGGAGTGACAGCTGCAAATATTTTGAAGTAGCAGACAAACATTTGTTTTTAGGTGCCAGTGCGTAGGGTTTTTAAATTTTTGCCGCGCTCAAAGGGGTAGTGCCAGCTGCAAATGTAGCAGACCAACATATGTCGTTAGTGCACATCTTTTCATGCCGCAGAGCACGATGAGATGCCTGGCTTGCCTCAATGGTCTCGAAGCATGCACTCACTTGCCAAAGAAGCCATCCAGGTCAATGTGTGTGTGCCCCTTGATCATGAAGTGCACGGTGATCACATCAACCAGGTCCATCTCCACCAGCATTGCAAGGTACAGCAGCACCTGTACACATATGATCGTACAAGCACAGTGATGTTAGATTGTAGGTAATAAATATGCACAGTGACCAATGACTGCCGCTTCAGCTGATTGAATGTACTTACGTAATTTTGGTGCCACAGCATACTACATGGTGATAGCACCTCACGAGCTGAGGTGCCAATGCTCACGGTGTAGCTCATTGTGTCGAGACGTGCCAATTCAAATAGCTCACCGTGTAGTTCCTGTTGTCCTTGACCGTGTTGTCAAGGACAAAAAGTAGCTTGCGTGGGAGGCACCGGAAGCGCCGCTTCAGCTGGTGAAGGACCAGGTGCATCACATTGATGGTGCCATTGGAGCCTGCGGCGTAGCAATGCAGTGGTGTCAGCCGTTATGAATCAGTAGTGCTTCTACTGCACACACACAGCCGGCAGCCCAGGCATCAGTGCCGTGCGACACACACAAAAACTAAGCGCAGAATTCACATAAAATCTGGGCACCACTCATGGCTGAACAAGCACAAGTGTCTTTCCCGATGCGGGCATTGGCGCGAGCAGTGACTTACCGCCCTTCATGTTCTTGAGAAAAGTGGCCAGCATGAAGAACAGGCCATGCACCTTGGCGCCAAAGACAGTCAGCTGAATGGCTCCCAACCCAGTAGTGGCACTACACACCTGCCAGATAGGTGCACAAGGACAGCATACAGGTGAGCAACATTGCTGGGCGACCATGCTTGCTGCTGAAGTGCACATTCACACAGGCATACAGCAGAGCCACGCAGCGGCTGTGCTTGCCTAAATGTGATACCGGCATCATGTGAGATGGCATTTAATGATATATGTGTGTCTGCATGCAGATACAGGTGGCACAAACCTGGTCAAACCTGGGGACTCCAGTGTTGGCCGCCGCATCGATGGCAATGACCAGTGGTGGCATCCCATCCAGGACATTGTGCTGCAGCTCAGCAGCTAACGCCGCCCTTCTGATCTTGGTGTAAGCCAGCTCGGACTGAAGTCCTGATGAAGTGTAGAAGTCCCGTTGCAGCCTCTCGTCCTGGTGCAGCGTGGGACACACAGCACATGCGAGGGTTGCAAGCAATGAGTCACCTGTAGGCGCCAAGCCTGGTGCTGCTGGGTGTGTCCACCGTTCCCCCCCAGTATCTCTGTATGCTCAAAAACGCAGGTGCCAACACATCCTTTTGTGGCATGAACATACTGGCAAACCAGTCAACTCACGTGCAGGTGCCATGCCAAGGCCTTGCTGATGACCGTCCCCTTGACCGCATCCTTGGTGCTGGCCCGCGCCTCATCGAGCCTGATGCAGATGGTACACCTTGCAAGGTGACAGTTCTTGTACGCCTTGATCATGGGGTCGTCAGCAAATATCTCCCTGAAAAAGCGCTCCGTGCACAGATTGGGGTCACCCCAGTGCTCCACTTTGAAGTCCTCATACACCTGCTTCTGCAAGGGTGTGGGTTACGCAGAAGCTTCATGCGGTTATATATATATGTACTGTACAAATAGAAGTATGTTAATGTAGTACCACGTAGTACGTACAAAGGCATAAGGTAGCGTCTAAGTTCAATGCGTTATGTACCACATGTGCACAGAAGCTTGCGCATGGGTGACGCACCCTGCACAACACCTATTAGAAATTGCTACCTGCCAGAAAAAATGAGCAACTTGTGCTTGTCATACACAAGAGTAGCGGAAGGTGACCATAGAAGTGCCATGCGGTCATTTGTATACTTCTGAAGTATAACATTAAATATGTTGATGTAGTACTACGTAGTGCGTACAACGGCATAATGTAGTGTCCACGTTCAACGTGCTACGTACAACTTGTTGTGCACAGAAACATGCGCATGGGTTACGCACAAGCTTCATGCGGTTATGTATATGTACTGTATAAATATGTTAATGTAGCACCACGTAGTACGTACAAAGGCATAAGGTAGTGTCCAAGTTCAATGCGCTATGTACCACATGTGCACAGAAACTTGCGCATGGGTGACGCACCCTGCACAACAGCCATGAGCGATTGCTACCTGCCAGGAAAAAAATAGCCACTTGTGCTTGTTATACACAAGAGTAGCGGAAGGTGACCATTGGTGTTACGCATGCCGAGGATCTTGGCAACCTGAAGTGGTTCATGTACATGCATTTGCTTTGAGCAGCTTGCAATCTGGGAGCTGTCTAATGTCCCTTCAGCAAAGCTGCTCTACAGATGCGTGCGGTCTGCAGAGGAAGGGCTGGGGCTGGGCCGGGGCTAGTACATACCACGGTTTTCTCCGGACAGACGCAGATGGCCCCCTTCTCGGGCATGATGTCGCATCTCAGCTTCTTGTTTGCAAGATACGCTTTCACGAGTGTCCGCTTGGGTGCGGGCCTGTTGCGTACGAGCCTGCACGTACATACATGCAAACAGAAAGCACGGTGTGTACGGCGTGAGTGTAAAGGCGAAACAACTGTGAACACAACAACTGTCAAGACAATGGGGAAAAGACGGGCACCACCAACAAGGAGCTGCCTGCGCTGACCTTTTCTAGTGGGTGCCTCCCAAAATAATATTCCTCCTAAGTGACTTTAGTTGTCATCCACAGTAATTGATAGGGCCAATTACTTTTATAGTTGTTTGAGTGGCTCCCAAAGTCCCCCCCCCCCCCTTTTGTTGTAAACCTTCCAAGGCTCCAGCCCGGGCGACTACTTTGGCAAAAAACGTTTGTCGTAATACCAAAATGGCTGACATGCCTTCGTGTGTGCTGCGCCACACCTATTTGACATAGAATCCAACGACAGTTTGCGCTGCTTGCTGGTGTACAGCTGCTGTCATGTGCATGCAGCACAGTTTGCGCTGCTTGCTGGTGTACAGCTGCTGTCATGTGCATGCAGCACCAGAGCATGCATAGCTGCCACAACAACCGTTCTGTAGCTAGCTTGCATACAGCTACTGTCACATGCATACATGCATGACTTGTGCATGAGCGTGCATCATGAGAGTGCGCTGCTGCCGCTTACGTGTGGTTCACACCGTCGGGTGCGCTGGGCGGGCACCTGATGCTCTCAATTATTGTCGAGCTGCCCCCTACTGCCGCAATGATGAAGTTGCGGCAGACGAAGATGCCATCGTACCTCCCGACGTGGTGGCTCTTGGAATGCCTGCACAGCATATGATGCGCAATTTCCAGCAGTGGCACGGCATTATCAAAATTGCAGGAGTAGAACGGCCTGCCGCAGCACTGGCATGCCAACAAGGTGCCCCTCCTTGGTGCTCATGAGGTCAGCATATGTATCACCAACCGTGGCAGCAATCGAAAGTAAGCCACCGGTACCAAAAAGCAGTAACCGCTACCAAGATTCAAGCTGCAAGGGCGTACCCTCTACACGATGTGCACGATGGCCGTACCTGAGGACCAGCGTCTCAAAAAATGCCCTTTTGTCGTAGTAGTTGACACAGCAGCGCCGTGCTTCGGTGCGGAGCGTCTCGATGCGCTCGACTCCCACCTCATGCCAGCATTGCTTGCTGCAACATGAAGTGATCTCCCCGCTTGGCACCTGGTGGCTGAAGCACTTCTGCTTGTGTGCGCGCCGTGCGAGCTCTTCTGCCAGGGGGCTGTTTTCGTGACGCGCCAAATCCTCAAGCGCAATATGCGCTGGCTGTTGCCGCTGAAGGTGCCTAGGGCATGGGATCTGGAGAGCCAAGCAGATTTCTGCTGTGCTTGGGCAACGCTGCATGCGCAGCATTGCTCCTGTGCAAGGTAAAGCAGAGTGTGCACAGGTGCACGTGGATTAAACATTGTGACAGGCCACACACCAATAACAAGTTGTACTAGGGCACTGCCTGCGGTCCCAATACACACACATCTACTTGCTGCAGTGCGTAGACAGCGTGCAGTGGAGTCAGTTGTGTCCATTTACGACACAGTGTTGCGGTTAGCTGCCACTCACAGCTCCCCTGACAGGGGTGGTGCTGCTGCTGGTGCTGCTGCTTCTGCACAAAGCTGCCAGCGCCAGCGAACAGCAGGTACCTTAACAGGTGCGTTGTCACTGCTACTTGTCCGCCTGCTGCTCAGGCTTCTGCGGCTGCTATGCAATCGCACCCGCTGGCTGCTTGCTGCTGCCGCAGCGGCGACGGGATGCTGACAAACTGCAGCAGCCGATCATGATTTTTTGGCAGTTGCATGTGGTGCGGCAACAAAGCTAGCCGACGGCAGCTGCTGCTGCTGCGAAGGTTGCTGCTGGTTCTGACTGCTCCTCCTGCTGCTAGCTGCTGCTGCTGCATGCTTCTGGGCAACAACCCGCGACTGCAGTTGTACGGCGACCATGAGTGGCAGATCTGCAGATGGGCAGTTGCGCTGGCAGGGGCGTCTGCAGCAGAACACGTACCTGGCGCGCGACGCTGCCCTGTCACGGTGGGAGCGGTATGCTTGGGTGCGCGTGCCCTGAAGGAGCAGTGATGGTGCTGCGTTGCGGTCGACGGCGCCCTTCTGGGGCGTGTGTGTGGTTGTGTGCGCTGTCGTGTGCTGTGTGCTGTGAGACTCACGGCACCTTCAAGCAGGGCCCACGGGGCCCTCGCCTTTCATCCTAACGCAATTGCACCCAAACCAATTGCGGGAATTTCCCTACCCCGCAGCTGCGCAGGGTCCAATTAACGGATGGGTGATGCAGTTGCAGGCAAAAACCCGCATCACTATTACAGCAAATGGCTGAACTGAAGTCAGAAGTCCGTGTATGTGGGCAGACCCGTGGGACCCTCCAAATTGCCGCTCTCCGTACCTGTACTTTCGGGCCGCGCGCTGGTTCAACCTCCAGTGGAGCGGGTTAGCGGGTGGCAGCCACAAGCATGCTCCGGCTGCTCTCACACAGCCTCCGCAGCGCCGTCGACGCTGTGACAGGCGCCTCCAACATCCAACATCATCACCAGTCCAAGCCTAAGCAGTCCCAGCCAGCAGCTGGCAGCACACCAACACCCACGCCACCAGAATCGGACGCCGCAACAACATCATCACCAGCTGGGGCAGCTGCAGCGCCAGCCCCACCCTCATCAACACTGCCTCCGTCAACAGGTGCGGGCATGCATGTAGGCAGCATGCAGCAGCAGCTGCCGCCATGCACTGTGACAGACATCGCGCCAATTCACCCGTCTGTCCACTGTGCAGACAGGAAGTTCCTGGTTGCTTTGAGGCACGCGTGGCGGCAGGCATAGACAGATTGCAGCAGCCGCAACGGCTGCGAGGTGTTAACCGGTGTTAAGGCACACAGTTGCTGTGTGTGTGTGTTCATATGTATACCACTGCACCTGTGGCGCCGCCTTGCAACAAAGCAGCAGCAGCAGCAGCACACCCGCACACCCGCAACCAGCCCAACTGCCATCTTTGCGTGACGCCGCTTCTCCTATGCAGCAGCAGAGGCAGCAGCAGCAGGGGAAGCTGCCCCGCCAGCGCTACACACACCAACACCACCCGCAGGTGAAGTCACACAGTTGAACAACCCGTTAAAGCGCCCGTTGCTCCACTGTGCACTTTGGTGTATGGGCAAAATGTGGTGAAACATATCCTTAGAGTATCTATATACATATGCAGGTTAAGCATGGTAGGCTCCCCTGCTTCCTGGATTAATGCCTGTTTGCATGTGCAGGCGGCACGTGATGTGTGAGGCCACGCATGGAGTTGCCGCGGTATTTACCGCTTATGCAGATTTTTTGCGATTTTGTACAAAGTGGTCACACCTGGTGGTTGTCACTGTGCTTGAGCGTGCGATATTGCTTCTGTGCACATGCTTTGGCTGAGCGTATCCGCTCTTGTGCACTTGCATTGACACGGTATTCACAGGCGCAACTATGGTGCACTCCAATGCGGAAAACGAGCCATGCCATGCTCAAGAGCGAAGGAGTTCCCGTGGGGGCGCAGGCAAGCTGGTACTGCTGTTTCTTGGCTTGCCTTGTCTGAAACTGTGTTGTAAAAAATACTTGCATGTTTACGTACATATATATATTACCTTCCTAGCACAGATGACATTGCGCCACCAGCCGGGAGTGATACAGTTGGTGAAACCAGCAGGAAGGCAAATGCTAAAGCAGCTCGGAAGCGCTTGTGCAGCAGTACTGGTTAGGGCAACGAGGGCAAGTGTTCACGTGCAACGCTTGTGTGTGTTTGTACAGTATTGGCGCAAAGAAAGAAATTACCTTCACCGCGCCAGCACCGTGGCAGCAAGGTGTTTGTGGTTCAGCCAAAGTTGAACTTCCTGCTGAGCACGTAGCATGCCTATTTGACACCAACATCTTGGCTTGCTTTCTCGTGCACACACCTGCGGTGCTGCCCACCCTTCCGAGCAGGGCACCACCACGGGCAAGCACACACCAAGCACCGCAGCCGTGGGCACGGGCAGAAAGGTGATTATATACACAGTGGACATACTTCCAAAGTATATAGTGCCTGCCAGCACAGATAGCGATGCCACCACCCAACGGTGATTTTGTGCAAGGCTTGCGTTTGTACAGTGTTGGCGCCGAAAATTGTATTTCCTGACAGCCACCACTGTGGGAAGCTCCTTGTGTTTCAGCCACGAGTTGAAGCTGCTGCTGAGCACCATTGCATGCCCGAGTCGCAACAGCTTGGCTTGCTTACTCGCGCACACACCTGCGGTGCTGCCCTATAGCTCTGATACCTCACCCCGCACACAAATGACAGTGTTTGCTCTTTACTGCCTGGTGATGCCTGATTGTTTTCAAATTGCTTGACGTGCGGCAGCTGTGGCACCATGCCTTACAATCATTTCCCTGTGTGTTACTTGCGTGCCTGAGCTGACTGGTGCCAGACGCGCCCGCTTGTTGTTCCGCCCAAATTGACACCAGCACCACGGCCCCACGGACCACAAGACACCGCTGGCAATGGCAATGACCAAGGGGGACACGCGCCTTGCAAGCGTCACCACCACGGGAAAAAAGGTGCCTGCAGTGCAAATTGGCATGCTGCCTTGCTGTTGAGCACCAGCAGGCACCATGTTCAGGGCAAGCAGCCCACCCATGGAAAACAAGGTGGGGCAGCAAAAGCCGCAGAGTGACGCGCTCGCTTGTTTGCCATGTCATAGCTTGGCACATTATCCCTTGATAATAGCTTTGGCACCTTGCCCCTTGATGATTGGTGACATGGTGGGGCATGTGCGCCTCTGATGTTGTGCCCCACCCTTCCCAGCAAAAAACACGGACCGTGAAGACGGCGACAACTCTGCCCAGGAGAGTGAAGACGTGGGTGCGGGCAACCCCCAAAAGCGCAGCAAGACCCACTGTAAGACCTGTGCTCAAACCACCTGCTCACAGTAGCGTCACCATGCTGGTAGACATCCCCGGTGCGTCACATTTGCGGCTGCAGTGTGATGTGTGAGTTGCGAAGTCTTGGGCTAAGCAGCTGTTGCGGCAGCTGTGCAGCCCCTGAAAATTTGTCGCTGCTTTGCACCTTTGCTAAGGGGGGGTCTTAACTACGTACCCCCCCTTATAAAGCATCAAGTCGATGAAGTGTGTGCTGTATTCTGATTAAGACCCCCCTTAACCACCGTACCCCCCCTTATTCAACAGCCCCCCCCTTAACTTCCGTAACATATGGTGCGACTTACCCACCTCGCATCTTCCTGTTCACGCATTGCACACCTGAAGTGCCCCTGCCTTGCACTCCCTCGCCTGACCTAGTGGTGCTACACGCACACATCTGCTGTCCTGGCCTCTGTCTCCAGCGCCACAACTCCAGCCAGATGATGACGAGGATGAGGACGAGGGTGAGAGCGGCACTGCCTCCGAGGACGAAGACAACTCTGAGGAGTGGCAAGCACCCACTGGCACGGCCACCAAGCGCAAACGGGTCAGCCAGTGGCAGACAGGTACTCAAATCATAGTGGTGCGGACATGGCATGAAACCTCTGTTAGGCATGAAACCTCTGTTAGTAGTGCATATATGCTTTGGTGGCGGCCACATTGAATTTTCTGTGGTGCCAGCACCCGGCCGCACTGTGCACATACAGCAAGTCTTTTGTAGTACAGGTGTCCGTTTGCATGCACTGCTTGCTTCTTCACAAGCCAGCAATGTCATTGCTTCTCTTGCTTTGTTTGCTCATTGCATCTCTTACTTTTTTTTGTACCATTTTTAGACGCAACTACCCTCGAGGGCGTCATCAACGACGTCAACAGCCCGGGCAGCGAGAGTGACGCATCGCAGTCATCTACCACCAAGCCCCGTGGCAAGCCCAAGCGCGCCAGGACACGCACGGGGACACGGGGGCACTGCGGGCCGACCTCCAAGCAGATCGAGCAGAAGGTCAACGCCTTTGTGCAGGGGAAACTCCAGGTGTGCACAGCCTTGAAGAGCACGTGCATGAGCTAAGCGTTGCCGCTGCTGTGCTGAATCAGCATTGCTGGGATGGGTGGGTGCTGGTAGCAGCATGCCATGTGCATCCACTACGCCTGGCAGCATGTGCCACCTGGTGCGGTGGCTAGCGAGAGGATGTTGAAGGTGTGTACGGGAGTGCTTGCTCGAGGTGTACTTCGAAGTTTCTTGCCACCGTGCCCGTTGTGCACACTGGCAATACTTTGATGTACGTCGACGTGTACTTTGTCGTAACATTGAAAACATAATAAAAATATGTAGAAATTATGCCATCCAATTTGCAAACACATATATACTTATGAAGTACTCAGCAGGATCACACGCAATAGCATGTACACCCTTTATGTGTAAATGCATTTATACATTTATACTTCTATTGTACGATGTATGAATGCATCCACTAATGTATACGCTGTGTAAATGCCCTTACATGCTGTATAAAATATGCCATGTAATTTGCAAGCACAAGTATAATCAAGAAGTGCTCAGCAGGATCACACGCAATAGCATGTACACCCTGTATAAATGCATTTATACATTGTATTTCTGAAGGACGCTGTATAAATGCCTTCACACATTTATACACTGCGTAAATGCACTTGCATGCTGCACAAATTCCAAAAACAACCCAAGTACTTCTGAAGTATGGTGAAGTACTTAAAGATTTTGACAAATTTTCAGATACTATGGAAATCACGCTGTGACCCATAACCAGGGATAATGTTTGCGTTATGTTTGCTTGCGATGTACAGCCACGGAGCCGCAAGCGCAAAACCGATGAGGACTCCGGCGACGAGGGGGGCGAGAGTGTGCAAGATGTCGCTGCTGCCGTCGCAGCTGCAGACGCTGCCGCGAATGACTACGAGTCGGACACAGCCCTGGACGTTGCCAAGACGGAGGAGCGCGGGGAATGGGTCAAGGCTTTGCACTCGAGCTGCCTTGTGGTGGAGGGCACAAAAACGCCGCAACTCTTCACAGTCGACGTTGAGCAGGTGGAAAAGGGCCAGTTCTATCGCCAGGTGAGATGCACACCCAGTGTCTGCCTTTTGCATGGCGCCGCTGAGCCAGTGCTGCTGTAGATTTGTTGCTGTATATATAGCTATCTGTACTCCATTGCACACACCCACATGGCGCTGCAAAGCAAACGGCAGAGCGCCTTCACAGGCGCACCTGGTGTTGCATGCATTAGGCATTATGGCAAAGCAAGCCGCAAAGTGCCTTCAAAGACACACGAGCTGTTGCGTGCATTATGGTTACACATGTTGAATACAATCCACTGCATGCCCACTTTGTGCTATAACGGTTGCAGGTGCGGCCCCAGGGAGTGGCGAAACTCAAGACATCTGTGAAGCACTATGGATACCAGGACGACGGTACCGTGTGGGTGTACGCCAAGCGCATGTCGGGGGAGGGCAACGGCACCAAGCTTACCGGCAGCATCATTGGCGTTGAGGGGGAGCACCGCCTGGAGGCGCTGCGACAACTGTGCAACGAGGAAGAGAACCCAGAGAAACACGAACAGCTCAGGCACATTAGTGTGCACGTGCTGGACGCCACAAAGGTGGACGTGTCGGACCTCCCCCTCATCGCGCAACGTGAGTGTATGGCACAGCGTAGCTGTCACAGACATTAGCTGTTGTACTAGCAACAATTGCAGGGGCATGGTGGCGGCAATTGCGCTGTGCGCACAACGAAGGGTAAAATGGGCGCTGCGCATGCTCGCGCTGTAGCTTGCTTGCCTTGGGACAGAGCAATAGTGGGCTTGTACACATGTATACTCCCTCCCCATACACATACATCATCTACATTTTCGGGCCATTGCACCCCCCAGAAAAGTACACAAAATTAAAGCAAGTAGTGGTTGTTGTGTGTCCAGGCTTTGTGAACTGCCACAGCTAATGCTGTGTCCACTGACATCATGGTGTTAATATGAGGCTGGAGGTGTTGCTGGTAGTGACACAATTTTCATTCAGGGGAGAACGCACCCATTATGCCGACCTGTGTACACCTCTTTACACCGTTGCGCATGCATTGCAGAGCTCAACAACATCTACCACCGCAACGTCAAGGAGACCCTGCACGATAAAGTGTGGAGCGTCTGGTGGATGTACAACACCAACAGAGATGCGAAGTCCTTATCACAACGTCTCAAAGGTGCGTACCTGGTGTACATCAGTCTCTCTGGAGGAGTGTGCGTGTGGCATGCCATGCCACATGTTAAGGCGTGGCAACACGCTGGCCTGCTGCTGCCTGCATGCTTCTCACCTGCAGTTGATATTTTTCATTGTGGCATTGATCTTTTGGGTCAACATGCACTGCCATGTCTCTGCAGCGCAACTGTCTGCACGAAGTTGTCTACTAGGGCATGTGTTTAGGCAACGTCACCACCGTTGCACCCTGCGCAGACCTGGGCATGACAGCCAGCAACGGGCGAGTGAAGGAGCTGATGCAGGTGTCCAAGAAAATTGGTGAGTTGCTTCATTGCTGTTGTACTGTACTGTGTTCACAGCACAACTACCGCCGCCGCTGCCGCCGCCAGGTAGTACTGCTTGTCCTTGTTGGCAGTTCGAATTATCCAGCACTGCAAACCGGCGCATGTTGCACGGCTGCTCCACACCCTGCAATCTGCTTCATCAACTGCACTGCCTTGCTTCACAGCTGCTGCACCACCTTTCAGACAGCTTCAGTACAGACACACAATGGCATGGGCTGTGATAGCTGTCACAGTTGTGATAGTCGCGACTGCTCCCGCCACACGCTGTGTCCAGGCCGCGGTACGCTCACCGTCCTCGGCCACCTGAACCACCTGCCGGAGGCTACCCTCAAAACTTACGAGCTGAGCAGCACAGCGGCGACTCAGGCGACGCTGCTGAGGCTGCTGGTCAAGGACAAGGTGCCTTCGGCGTCCAACGAACGAGAGGCGGAGAACGACCTACGCGGCATCTTCAACAAAGTGGCGGAGGCGGACGATGCAACACAGGCAGTTGCACTACTGCAGCTGGCGCGGCACATGCACAGGTGCACGCAGTGAACTCGCGGCATGAACTGTGCTAGCAGACATGGTAATGAGTTGTTTTTTTCCTGCATGGTCGTGGACTAGCAAAGAAGATTAAGATTTTGGTTCCTTTGTGCACACCAGTAGTGATGGGGGTTTTCCTGCATGGTCGTGGACTAGCAAAGAAGATTAAGATTTTGGTTCCTTTGTGCACACCAGTAGTGATGGGGAGCTAGCAACTGTTAAACCAGACGTGCGTCAATGTAATTAAATCATTGCGCATGGGAAATGGGGCTGCAATCCACTAAAGTAGTGCTGTGGCAACATGCTAGGCTTACATGGCCATGATATTTGCCTGGCAACAGGAGGCAGCAGCTGGGTCATGCTTTTTTGCACTGGTGCGCATGCCATTTGCATTTGACACTTTGCACTGTGAGCGGTGTTTCATGAAAGTACAGTTATTCCCACCTGTTTGTTAAAAAAATGGCACGGGTGCTGGCTTGTGTTTGCTCTTCGTGTTGCAGGCGCCATGGCAAGATCAGCAGCGCACAGCTGATCGCAGAACAGGCGCGTGTCCTGGCGGACGAGAACGACTACAAGCCTGCTGCGGAGTTGCTGCGCTGCCTTTTGGAGGCTCTTGACCCCGAGAGCCTGGAGAACGACAGCCAGAACACCGCTGACAGTGGTGTCGGCGGGGGCAGCGGCGAAAGCCCGCATGGCGAGCTCAGCAGCAAGGATGACACATGCTTAAGCATTGCCCCCCTGCTGGGGCCAACCCTGCGCAAGTGAGTAACACGAGGCAAATTTCAAGCCCGGCGCAAATTGCTCACATGATGCCCAGTGGTGGCGGCCTTCAGAATGTGGCTCCCGTGCACAGCCCATATAATACTACAGTAACTGTAGTAGATATTACGTAGTATGTAAAGAACGCGCGGTGACGAAGGTCAGCGACAGTCCTTGCCGTGCCCAGTTTTGGCAGCAGCACATCTGAATCATCCCTAGGCCTCAAGGACACTGGCCGACACGTGTAGGTGTGGGGGCTGTCTGGCGTTTTCACGAGGTGGACAAAACACCCCAGAGGCTTTGGCCTGGCAATTTTGCCCCAGCAGCCACGGCAGTATCTGGGCTCAGCAACCTTTTAGGTTTCTTTCACGTGGTGTTGCTGAGTCTAAGCTGCGGCACGGCGCACACACTCAGCGGCATGCACACTGTGCAGCATCGTCAGCCCTCAAGGGTATTAGTCGGCGAACGTAACCTGCAGACTATTTGGCTGCTGTTACCAGGAGAATAAACTACCCCACGGGCTTCAAGCCTGGTCGCAGAGCGCGCCCAGCCGAAACATGTGCTCGTGCATGTCTAGGGCGTGGCGCCGGGTGCCGTTGAAGTTGGCATTGTTCATGCGAATTCAGTGTTGAAATTTGTACTACTATTACTCGGGCACTTTTTGCTGAGCAAACATGACCATTACCTGGGACCGGTGGCGCTGGGTGACACACTATGTGTGCGCTCACATTGAATAAGGCAGCGCCAGATACTGCTGGTTGTTTACAGCGCCAGCGTGGGCGGCATGCCAGTTGCGATGCCCATACCCACGTGACCCCGACCCCTGCTCTCCGTCTTGCTATGTACTACTGTGCACAAACTTGGGCAGGGTGCTCTACATGCTGTTGGCTGCGTCAAGGGCCAATAAGGTCGAAAGCGTGAGGGCTGACGTCAGCAACATGCTGGAGCATGGGCGCACGGCCGAACAGAAATACCTGCGAGAGTACGCAGGCTACGTGCCTGACTGCTGCTCGGAGATGGAGCTGAACCACGCGGCACGCCTCAAGGGGCTTGCCACGGTCGTGCTGCACAGCAAGCTCTTCAACGCCATCGTCATGGACATGAACCACAGCAGCGCGCTCGTGCAGCTGCGGCGGTTTGGTGAGGTGGTCGACCGCGCTCTGGCCCGGCTGCCCAACAAACCGTACACGCGGGCTCCGGCGCCCGACGACTCTGCGGCCGCACTACAGGACAGCGCAGCTGGAGCGGCCGCCACAGCCACCAACGCAACACACGACCAGGCTGAGGATGTTGACACGCCACCGCAGCACAGCGATACACAGCCGCAGCACAGGGACAGCCGCAGCGTTCTTACCGCTGCTCGCGCCGCTGAGCCAGACGACGCTGAGGCAGCCATGGACGAGGAGGCCAACAGCAGCGCGGAGCATGGTGCCACAGCTGAACTTAGTGCTGGTGCTCTCGGTAGCAGTGCCGCTGAGCCTGCGGTGCCTCGAGTGCCCACGCCTACACCCCATGTGCCACCACCACCAGTTCCAGAAAAGCTCAAGAATCTGACGGGCTCTCTCAGGCTCAGAGCCAGCACCATGTGGTGAGTGATGGAAGCCACAAACTTTGTTTTGTTAAATACTTCAAGAAGTGTGTGCCAGTACTGAATGCAGGTGGTGCATTGATTTCCAAGTTTTGGGTGGACCAAGCTCACCATGGATGGGACTTCAGATGCAGCTGGGTCTTTATGCTCTTCTGCATGGCAGCTGGCTTGAGTGTGGTGCTACTGCTACGTTCTAAAGTGAAACATCTTTGCTACAGCAATAATGGCGTGGTGGCACTTTGTGAATGTCAACAAAATCTCCATTACTACACACGCCATGTGGCTTCACCGAGCCCACCTGACTTTGCTCGACCATGCATTAACATCGCCCTCCTTGGTCACACATTACACTACTGCTTCAATTTGCTAATCTTTGCCTACACTTTTCGCCGCATGCCATCAGGAAAAGCCTGGTGCTGCCCGTTGGTGACCCAGGCGTTGCCGCCTACCTGAGCACGGGGGACAAGAAGGTGGCAGACATGAAGAGGGCTACCCAGGCAGCGCAAGGAGACAGCGACGAGCTGGATGACATGCCTGGCGATTCCGCATTTGAGATTCCCCCGCCCGAGGTTTGTACACACCCTGATGCAGTATGCTGGTTCATGCACATTAGGCTTCACGCTGGTGGATACTTAGGCTGCACGCAGGCTGCCTTCATAAGACGCTGCATCTGTATGTTGTAATAGCATCCGTTTTGATGGCACGACAGTTTGCACCGTTACCTGGCAATCCGCATACCAGCAGTATGTCTAGCACAACCTTTCTGCGCTGACTGCTAGCACAAACCTGCAAGTGCAATATTGGCTGGTGCATCATGCCCACATGCCAAGGCACACATTTAATCTATGGCAATGGTTAGCCTAGTCAACAATTGGATGCTGATAACTGCAAATGGTGGCTTTTGAATCTGCAGGAGTTTGTGAGTGGGGGCCTCAACGACCAGGCATGCATTGTGCTTGTCAACATGGCTGGGCCCCTGCTCACACCGCCAACCGTGAACGGCAAGGCGCAGCTGACGCGGAGGGAGAAGGTTCGGTACACTACGCAGCGGCTGCTGGCGGCGCTGCACGCGATGAAGCGTGACGAGTTCAGTGACGACGGGGCGGACCAGTTCATTGACTCTCAAGCCAGCATGCTCTTTTTTGCTACAGACATCCAGGACGCCCTCTGGATGCAGGGTAAGGCAGTACTGCGGACGCGCAATATGTTTGTTTACATGCGTTCACTGGATTGTGCATGGCCATGGTTTTGGAGGAGTAGCAGCAGCTGTAGCACTCGGTCACGCAGGGCGCTGTACGTGCGGTGGGCTGCTGGAGCGTGCTTGCACCGCCAAGTGGTCACCCACAGTTGCCAACTTTGCGGATGCTGCCTTTTTGTGCTTCCCTGTGCTTTAGCATACGCTTAAGAGCAACAGCAGCATATTGTTCCAGGCAAAAAGCTTGCAGTTTTTTTTTAAAAGGGACTAAGCACTCGCCTAGTGCAACGCGCGGTTTTCTGGTGTTTGTGCAGCTGCTACCAGCAATGATTAAGTATGTGGCGTGTCATGTCAAAGTAGTTGCCCGCGTTGTTATTATTACTGGAGTACTTCAGAAGTGTAAGTACTTCGGAAGTGGGCGCGGTGATTGGGGTGAAATAAAAAAATGCTTTTCTTGTACGCATGTTTACTTCTGTCCAAGTACCGCCCATGAACATGACAGCAGGATGTATGGTTGCTCTTGACTGGAAGAGCAACAAATGCCCAGCAAAATATTATTTCCCTTGAACAGAAAACAACAATAGTTGCAAAGGTAGATCTAGGCAGAGCAACATGCATGATTGCAGCAATACAGCTGGCATTTAGACAGCGGTGGTAGCTTTGATGGAGAAGTGACACTTCATGCTACAGTGTACTCGCCATATAGTGCGGGGTGGTGTCACAACCCCTGACCCCGCACTATATCAAGACGTGCAGTATTTCAAATAGGGCAAGGTATATAACTTTGTAGGGTATTATGTGGGCTGTGACAGGCCGCTGGACTTTGCACCAGATCGCATACCGCACTAAATCAAAGCGCACTACATCGCGAGTGCACTGTATTTTTTTATAATAATACTTCATCAAATACTGCGTAGTATAACAATCCTCGGAAACACTGACAGGCCCACTCTGAGCTGGCCCCCGCGTGGTGGGTGGGCTGGGTGGCGCACCACAATGAAAGCTTGAAGAGTGCTCTGTCCACCACTATTATGCACGCATGCTGTGCTGTGCAGCTCTGTTGGGCTTAGCTGCAATCGCTGCGCTTGTGCTGCCATTGCTGTACTCTCCCAATATCACAGAAGCAGCAAGGGACCGCAACGACGACACGGAGGACCTGGTACAGGTGCTCGTGCTCAAAAACAAGGAGGGCAAGAAAGGCCCGCGGCAGGGCAAGTGGCTGGAGCACCAGAGGAGTGTCTGGTGCATGGTCGTGCACCTGGATCCGGACTGTCATGCTGTGAGCGACCACCACATCTACGGGCAGTCTGCCAGCAGTTCTTTCAAGCCGGGTTCCGACGTCACTTCCATCACCAGATACCAGGACATGACACCTGTAGTGGCGTCGCTCTGCAAGCGGTGAGTTGTGTGTGCAGCTATTACTACAGCGGCGCCATGGCTGCTGCTTTGGAAATTGGGCATGGCATACAATGATTTTCCATGAGATGAAGGCCTACTAGATGTGTTGTGTAAGGCACCACATCTACAAGGATTTATAAATACTTCTTGAGGGTATGGTGTGCTGTCTCACTATAGTTGCCCGTACCAATGCTATTGCTTCAACTCCACCTACAGTTGCCAGGTTTTGGGATGCTACTTTTTTGTGCTCCCGTGCTTTAGCATAGGCACAACAGCAACAGCAGCACAGTGGTCCAGGGAAAAACTTTGAAACACGCAGGTTTATCCGAAAAGGCACTCAGCGCTCGCCTAGAGCAGAGAGTATACTTGGAGCAGCGAGTATACTTGGTGCTTGCGCATGTGCGATAATTTATTTATACTTCTAAAGTACGAACATGGCGTGCCGACTCAAAATAGATGCCCGTATTTTTTTTTATTGCACATAAGTTGCGTAACTACGTTAGGAGACTACGGGACTTACCTGGTAGTTGTGGGTGCGTCAGTCAAAGAGATGTGTCACGTTTTAGATTGGCGAACACAAGCAAATTTTACGGGGTGATACCTGAGTGTTACCTGAGAGTTGTTTGACAGGTTTCCACTGAAAAAATAAATACCTCAGAAGTACCTCATTACATAGTGGTTGCGGTCACTGAATTTTATAAAAGTAAGAAACTTGCTCCCCTTGTATGCATGTCATTGCCTCAACACCGTTTTCTCAGTAACCACCATGACAGCGGGATGTGTGGTTGCTATTTACTCGCAGCGACAAATTGCTACCCAAATAATGTTCAGCAAAACACTTTAAAGGTTGCACAGATAAACCTATCTAGAAGACACATGCATGATCATTGCTTTGTGAACGCATTTTGCTAGCCATATCACACATGCCCGGCGTAACCTAGATGCCATTGGTAAATTATTGGTTTGTGCCCTTTGCAGGTTCGCCACCAGACATGGGCGCTCCTTCTCGGTGGTCTTGCCACGGAATGACAAGCTGGACGCCATTGAGCGCGCCGTGAACGACGCCTGCGTGCTAGGCCCGATTGCCTCCGGCCTGCGCACGTATCTGCTGCAGCTGGGTTGGGGGCCCACCCCAGCCAAGCGGCCTGAGTCGCATGAGGACATCAACGACTGGTTGTGCGCCGCCGGCCCCCCCTTCAGTGAGCGCTGGACAGAAAAGCACTACTACCCGCTGGACCGCAGCGACACCGCACTGGCACCGCTGGAGTGTTTTGCCCCAGTGGCAAGCAAGCCATCGCCGGCGACCTGCAGTCCGACGCGCAGCTTCACCAGCGAGTGCAATGGCGTAGCGAGGGGCGCACAGTCAAGCGGGCACGAACCCAGCTCGCCGATTGCGACGGAGGCCCTGGCGCCCGTTCTTCGTCCCAAGCGCCGGAACACCACCCGCCAGGAGTCTAGCGCGTCAGAAGGGGGGGCAAGCAGCGACGGCAGCGATGGCGATGGCAGCGGCAGCGATGGCGATGGCAGCGATGGCGATGGCAGCGAGGCGGAGGAGGCGGAGGAGGGGCAGGTGCGGGGGGTTGAGGGTGACCGGCACGGGCGAGGGGTGCAGGAGGAATACTCGGAGGAGGAGAGTGAGCAGCAGGAGCATGGGGGGCAGCTGGGAGGGTGGGAGGTTGAACAGGAGCAGCAGCGCGAGGAGGGAGCGCGGCAGCAGGAGGACCAGCGAGCCATGCAGCCAGTCAGGCGCAGGCCTGTGACGGCGCCATTTGTCACGCCGCCGGTTGCCAGGCGCTTCGCGCCAAAACCTGCACGGGCGGCAACGGCTGCCCGCGCCGAAGCGGCTGCTCAGCCAAAGCTGGCGGCACCAGCTGCCCGCCATGCCACGCGGGGAGCTTCATGCGCCAGCAGCAGTGCGGTCGACGGCCCCCTGTACCAGTGGACCGAGACGGTGCAGAGCGGCGGCTTCGTGAAGATCAACAACGGGCAGTGGGAAATGCGCCAAGCCCTCTTCCGCTTCAACTACAGCTACTTCTTCAACGACGGGGCTGCCGCGGAACAGCTGCGCAGTGCCATCGACAACATCTTCCAGACGACTGGCAGGCGCCGCAACAGCGGCGCCAGCTCGGCCCTCATCTTCCGGCCTGACTGCATCTCACTCAGCAAGCATCCTCACCCCCAGGCCTGCTGGGTCGGTGACACGGAAGGCGACTGTGCGTTTCAGAACGGCAGTGTGGGCGACGATGTGAGCTTACAGCCACTCGATGCTTATTGCGAGTTCTGTGGCCTGGGGGTGCACACACTGTGCAGCCAGCTCGCGGGCATGCATGCAGGCCACACGGTGTGTGCTGCGTGCCTGCGCCAGCTGCAGTTGATGCGCAGCAAGACAGGCCTGCCCGCGGCAATATGCTGGGAGGAGGAGTCGGATGACACCAGCCGCTCTGACGGCCTGGTGGAGCAATGGCGGCGGATGCACTTGAAACGCTAGGTGTGCACCCCACACCGACGGTGTATTGTGTATGGGCGTGCATCAGGGGTAATGTGCGGTCACACACGTGCCGTGTGGTTGCTTGGGGTTTGGGTGCGGGTTTGGTGCGTGATATATGCACACAGTGCTCTCAGTGACGCACGTGTGCTGTACATTGAGGCCATGATATTGCAGTGTTGCTGCACGTGCGCTGTAGATTGATGCCGTGGCATGCATGTTATTTGCACACTGTGTGTGACGCTGCCATGATTTTGCCATTGGGCAAGTTCGCAGTTTCAAGGGCTGGTGTTCTTAACATGATGGCGTGGTTCACATACTTCGACGTATATGGCATTGTACGGATCGTGCGTTGCTGATGCTGCTATTGCTGCTGTTCCTGTTTGTGTGTGCATGCCTTGCATAGTGATGGCACCTGCCTGCATTATGTATATTCTGTACTATAGCCCGCTTGCTACACATGTACTGTACCACATGGCATGCTTTCCGTGGCGTCGAGTATACAAATTGAAGCACCAGTCTCATTGGTTGCAATGTTTTTATTTTTCATTCACGCTGGTGATTGGGCTATGTGTGGCGTGCCAATCGTGCGCTCTCACAGGCTCGCAGCACTGCCGAGTTGGCCTTGCGGTTTTGCGCGGCCTACCGTGCCGATAGGGTGCTTGCGAGGCGTCAGAACCATTACATGCATGATCAAAAACGGGTAGAATTTACCTGCATGTGTACACATGTATACATGTGTGTTATGTGGGCGTTATGATATAGTGACCTCACTTGTGCGTAAAACAACATAAGGGGGCCTAAGTATTATTTGTAGACGCGCGCCTGTGGGCAGCAGCACCAAGCAGTAGCCGTGTGCAGCAGCACGTTACAAGGCTGTGCTCAGCAGTGAGCTGTGGTGTTATGTTGACAATAATTGTAGCTACTAGTAGTGCCCATCATGCCAAACACGAGCTGCTGCTGGCTGCATTATGTAACGTCATGCTTGCACTGGTATCAAACTCCGCTTACTATTACAAGCTTCTCACAAAATTCACCTTGGGGTCCGGAAGGACATGTGTGCACATGGTGCGCCCAACTGGAAAAAGCGCAGCCAAACGCTCCCTTTTTTTGGTGCACATTTGGATCTGCATACTTCAGAAGTGTTATCGTATGCTGTTGGCCTGCACTTGGGGCATGGAAAATTCTTTGCACGTTGTGTAACATGACCGGCAAAGTGTGACCACTCACGCCCCCCCCCGCTCATACTAGTGGCTGCTGTGTGTGCCTGCAGGTTCTAATGCTGTATAAAAATACCACGACGTAAGCAATCATGTTCATAGATGTACACTGTTTTACTTCTGAAGTACTACTGATAAACCTAATGGTAGTACACTGTAATGTGAATGTGGTGATGTACACTCTGGCACTTGGTTCCTTTGGCAGCATCGGCCCTGAGGGCAGGCGCCTGCTCGCAGCGGTGGCGACGGAGTACG
>JAULBY010011359.1:0-24081 GCA_032358315.1 Ophiocytium majus | reverse complement strand
GCCACCACCGCACAGACGGGGTCGCGCCAGCAGCGACGGCAGCAGCGGCAGCGACTACGACTACCTGCTTGATGAACTTCAAGTTGACAAACTTGAAGTTGGTGCGGAGAGGCTGCGGCTGCGCCAACTTCAAGTGGAGGCTGCTCAGCAGGCGGCGCGCGATGCTCAGCGGCTGGCGGAGCACGGTTTTGGGGCGCACACAGAGGTGCCGGCATCTGAGGTGGCGCGGCTGGTGCAGGTGCGCAATGATGTAATGCAGTGATGGACCACAGCGTATAAACCTTCGATTATATGCCGTATACCACATGTAATTACGGCGTATAACGTATTTATAAATGTAGTATACGGTATATATACGCCGTATATCGCGTTTTGGGCGTAGAAGTATGCCGTATTTTGGATAACATATTTATGAGATGTGTTGTAAGCCCTGGCCCATCACTAGATATATGCTCAGCAGCGCGTGTCAGCAGGTGTTCTGCACAGTGGCACCGCTGGTGCAGGTGACAGTTTGTGCTCAGCAGCAGCAGGAGGTGGTCAGCAGCAGTACCGTAGTTACCGGTGTGTAAGACCGCCTTCCTAGTACAACATGATATACGACATATACGACGACCCATGTCGCTATTTCGGACGTACTGCAAGCCGCACTGTAGGTATTGGTATGTGAGATGCCCCCCTACAACAGTACTTCCTTGGGCGTAGATCCAGCCGCATATTGACAAGGTGTGAAATGTGTGCTCAGCAGCGCCGAGTTGATGCACGCACCCTGCGCCAGATGCACAAGTAAGCGCGTTCCAATTCGTGCCACCTGCGCTGCAGCCCCCCTTGAGCGCATCACACTCTATGATGGAATCAGTGCTTCGGTTGTAGGTGTGGGATTTGCTGCCTTTGCAGGCGCTAACTTTGCTTTGTTCACTCCCTTTAACGGGTCCACCCCAGGGTGACGGCCCCTATCGGCGGGGAGACGTAGAGTATCGCTCCTAGATGAGTTTTCATATACAGTGTGCTCGCAATCTAGTGCCCTTTGATTAGTGCGGTATTTGGTTCAGTGCGGGGTTCAAAGGCCTGTCACAGAACACATGACTTCGTATAAACAGTATGCAGCGCCCTGTTTGCGAATCATGATTTAGTGCGGGGTGCTAGGGTAGTGACACTTCCCCACACTAAATTGTGAGTGCACTGTATGCTCAGCAGCAGGTGTCAGCAAGGTGTTGTGCTCAGCAGCAGCAGGTGCGCCCGCCTACCGTAGGCAGCCGTGCAGTGCTGAGCGGTTGTACGGTCAGGGTGGTATGCAGTGACGGGTCACACTGCGTATGGCACTTACACCATAGGCCGTGTACCGTATGTGAACGCTGGGTATAGCGTACTCATATTCATAAGCATTTTTGCACCATGCTTCACCAAAGCAGTCAGAGCTCACACTTGGCATCACCCCCTACCCCCTGCCCCCCCGCCACACACACCCTTCCCCCCCCCTCCCCCGGCTACAGTACCTGCCGCGTGTGCTGGTACACCACCACAGTACCGCAGCAACTACAAACCCACCTGTGTGCCATGCTCCACCAAAATAGTCAAAGCTCACACCTGGCCCTCAAGGACACTGACCGGCGCGCGCATGTGAAAGAACCAAAAAGGTGACTGAGCCCAGGTACCCCCGTGGCTGGGGCGAAATGCCAGGCCGAAGCCTGTGTGGTGATCTATCGTATGCGGGGGCTGTCTGGTGTTTGACCAGGTGGGCAGACCACCCCACGGGCTGCGGCTTGGCATTTTCGCCCCGGCCACGGCAGTATTTGCACTTAGCAGACTTGCAGGTTCCATTCACTGCAAGATGAATCACTTGGTAACCCCCCCCCCTCCCTGCCCCCCCCCCTCCCCTTCCCCCCCCCCTCCTTCCTACAGCACCTGCCGCGCGTGCTGGTGCACCACTACCGCCCCGACTGCCCGGCGAGCGCTGAGCTGGACCTGCTTCTGGAGTCCTGCGCGCGTTCCTGGCGGGGAACGCGCTTTCTGCGCGTGCTCGCGCCACCGCCCGGCTCCTGCGCAGATCCTCTGGCGCCACGCGGGGCGCGTGCGGCGGCGGCAGCGGCGCTGGCGGCGTACAAGCATGGAGCGTGCGTGGCGCGGGCGGCGGATCTGCAGCAGTTCGGAGGTATGCAATTTGTTGAAGCTGTGGTTGAAGTATAAGTTGAAGTTGATAATGCGCCAGGCGGGGCGCGCGCGGCAGCGGCGGCGGCGCTGGTGGCGTATAAAGCATGGAGCGTGCGTGGCGCGGGCGGCGGATCTGCAGCAGTTTGGAGGTACTGCACGCACTTGCGCGTGCGTTGCCTACAGAAAGCAAAGTGTATATACTACGTAATACATCAATGCAGCGATTCGGAGGTGCACCTTATTTGAAGTTAAAGTTTATGTCTTGAAGTTGAAGTGTAATAGCGGCGGCGGCGCTTGCGGCGTACAAGGATGGGGCGTTCGTCGTGCGGGCGGCGGATCTGTGACAGTTTGGAGGTATTGTACGCATTTTGGTGTGCGTTGCCTATAGAAAATAGTGTGTATATAAATACTGTATTAATGCACCACTGTTTTTGAAGTTGAAGGACTTGCGGCAGTTCGGAGGTACTGTACGCACGTTTGCGTGCGTTACCTACATAAAACGAAGTGAACTTCAACTTCAAGGAAGGCGCATCTCCAAACTGCTGCAAAGGAAGGTGCATCTCCAAACTGCTGCAATGCATCTCCAAGCTGCTGCAATGCAATGCAGCAGTTTGGAGGTGCACCTTCCTTGAAGTCGAAGTTCATGTCATGAAGTTGAAGTATAAAGGCGGCGGCGGCGGCGGCGCTGGCGGCAGATTTGCAGCAGTCTGGTGCTATGCAGGTTGTTGAAGTTAAAGTTGGTTAAGCGCCTGGCGGGGCGCGGGCGACGGCGGCACACACATTTGTGGCATATGCGGATTGTTGAAGTTGAAGTTGATGAGCACATGACTAGCATCTGAAGTGCGCACACTTGGTTTACTTTCAAAGTTGAGAGATGCCTGCATATGAAAAGCCTGTACGGGTGTCGAGGGAGTGGACCTGTGGCACCTCATCACTTCAAGTTTGTCATGAAGTTGAAGTACAAAAGCGGCGCAGGCGGCGGTGGCGGCGCACAAGCATGGAGCGTGTGCGGCGGGCGCAGCAGACCTGCGGCAGTTTTGGAGGTGTGGGCTGTTGTTTTTTATTGAAGTTGAATTGTAGGACGCTTGTACTTGAACAGTGATGCACCTCCAAAGTTTTTCACTTCTGTGGTTGTGTTACTTGTGGGCGTGCAAGAGCCCAGGTCGTGCAAGCCGGCGTTAAGCAACGGCCATGCCCAGTTTGGAGCTGTGTGTTCTTGGGATGGTTCATGCACAAAATTTACGCCATCCCTCCACAACACCACACCACTCCCGTCCCCAGGGGCTAGGAGGGGGGTGGGGGGTGGGTGAATTGCTAACCCAGCCTGCAGCACGCGGGTCGCTACCGCCGCTCCCTGCTCCGCCAGCAAGCAAGTGGTGGGGCCCGCGTGTTGCTGACGCTTGCAAAAACTGCTGAGCCTTACGGCGCGGTCGCTGCATAAACTTGAAGTACTGCATACGCCGCATTATCATCCGCCGCATATCATGCCCAAATATACTTCTACTTCTGAAGTACTTCCTGAAGTATGTGCGGGTGCATTTTGAAGTTGCCTACCACATACTTTCTTTGAAGTATACTTAAGGTGTGCACCAGTAAATTTATGTGCAGAAGTTTCTTCAGTGTTGAAAAAGTGCGAAAAAACTTGTAGGCCTCATGGTGCATAATTTCTCTGTGCAACCCTACTGCTGCGCTGCTGTGGCGACGCGCGTGTGCAGGGCCAGACTCGGTGGAGGCTGACGTGGTGGAGCAGTGGCTGGAGCGGAGTGGTGTCTTGCAGCGAGAGCCGCTGCCTTTGGCTGTGCTCGATGAAGCTTTTGGCACCGCCCCCCCGCGGGTAAGCATTAATTACACTACTGTGGTACCAGTGATTATTGCACATAGTTTGTTGTAGAAGTGGCTGGAGCGGAATGGCGTCTTGTGGCGAGAGCCGCTGCCTCTGGCTGAAGTCGGTGAAGCTTTTGGCACCGCCGCACTGCAGGTAAGCAGGAACAACACTACTGTACTACCGTCTCGTTCCCTATTAAGGCCCCTCACCATAATGAAGGTAGGTTTTAACTAGGCAGCCACAATGACGCACCCCCCGTTTAACTGGCCGTGCTTGATTATGTCACCCCCCCTTTAAACTGGTGCTCCCTAAATACGCCACCCTGCCTTTTTGACCTTGGGCCTTGGGCTAGAAAAAGAATGGGCGACCAGTTTCACTTTTGGCTGTCACCACGTGCCACACCAACATATGTGCACCGCCATCGGTTAAGGCAGGGTAATGGCAAGTGCACAATCCATCAGGAGCACGCATCACACAACGCCGGGGCGGGTGCGTGTGCTGCTGAGCTGAGTTCTTGTGACAATTTAGAATACCACTGCCGGCTGGGCGAAGCAACCAATGGAGTTCGCAACCAGGTGTTTGCTGCTGAGCTGAGCCGCTCAGAGCTGCTGAGGTGAGCGCAAAGGCTCTCTACCGGTCCGCTTTCCAACGCTCGGCTGTTGCGAGGCAAATCCAAAAAGAGGCCGTGGGTTCACACACACACACAGCTGCTAGCAAGGCCTGCAAGGACTTGTTCACTGCAGACAGAGCTATGATGTGGCTACCGGTGGCGCTGCGGGCGCTGGTGTTTCCCCTCCTCATCCTGCTCCTGCGAAGGCGCCTGCCCACCGCCCCTAGCAACACAACCATGTATAGCCTGCAGGGCAGCCTCGCCACCCCACGCACAACAACCACGACCGCGCCCACGCCCGTCTTCATGGGCCTGGGCGCTGGCACAGAGCTCTCGCCCACCCCCACGCAGCCCGCTGAGGCTGGCGGGGGGGCTGCCGCCACCACCACCACTACCGCCATAATTTCCACTGCCAGCGACACCACCACCGGAAGCACGGCGACCATCACGCCGCTCCCTTCCACCGGACGCCGCTGCGCGGTGGCGAGCATTGTCGCACCTAGTGAGTAAAACGGCAGCGGCTTCGCCCCGCGCCGCACCGTCGTGCTGCGCCACGGCGACCATCACGCCGCTCCCTTCCACCGGACGCCGCCGCGCGGTGGCACGCGGCGCGGCTCTGGTGGGGCGAGGGGCAAAGCTGCCGTCTTACTCACCAGGCGCGATGATGCTCGCCACCGCACGGCGGCGTCCGGTGGGAGGGAGCGGCGTGATGGTCGCCATGCTGCTGGTGGTGGTGTCGTTGGCGGTGGAAAATATGGCGGTAGTAGTGGTGGTGGCGGCACCCCGCCAGCCTCAGCGGGCTGCATGGGGGTGGGCGAGAGCTCTGTGCCAGCGTCCAGGCCCGTGAAGACGGGCGTGGGCGCGGTCGTGGTTGCTGTGCGTGGGTGGCGAGGCTGCCCTGCAGGCTATTCGTGTTTGTGCTGCTAGGGGCGGTGGGCAGGCACCTTCGCAGGAGCAGGATGAGGAGGGGAAACACCGGCGCCCGCAGCGCCACCGGTAGCCCGATCATAGCTCCGCCTGCCGTGAACAAGTCCTTGCACGAGCCTTGCTAGCAGCTGTGTGTGTGTGTGAACCCACAGCCTGTTCAAAATTTTTGGATTTGCCTCGCAACAGCCGAGCGTTGGAACACGGACGGGTTGAGAGCCCTTGCAGTCAGCTCAGCAGCTCTGAGCAGCTCAGCTCAGCAGCGAACACCTGGTTGGCTGCCATCGTTTGTCGCGAAAGTGCGACACGGACCTTCCGTACGAGGGTCTCGTTCACCTTCGGGTGCGACGATTGCGACGGCGCCCGCTTGGTGTTTTTTTTTGCTGGGCACTGTGCTCAGCCCTCAAACTTAAGCTGGGCATTACTGCCCTCTTTTTCTTACATACATGCAGGCTTCGGCCTAGCATTTGGCCCCAGCCACGGCAGTATCTGGGCTTAGCAGCCTTTCACTCCCGAAGTAGGTTTCTTTCACATGCACTTCAAAAGTCTCCCGGCATGGATATTTGCACATGTACATTCTCATAAAGATGATACATGATATATGTACAGTAGCTGTGAAGTGCTTTTACTCACGTGGCAGTGTATGGGGCAGGAAGATTAGCTGGGCACCTACAATGACTGCCCACTTGATTTATAACGCATGTATGTATACATGTGCAGTACTTCATAAATCTGTGAATATGGAAAAATCTGTTAATATGGATTTTCACATACACGTGTACATTTTGAGCACGTGATATAATTAAATAACTAAATACTTCAAGTAATACGATAAATAAACAAGTAGTAATTCGAACCACTACCAGCATCATACAGAGAGGCAGATGTTGAGATGGCCGGCGACGGCGCTACAGCCATGCTGGGAAGCGGCGAAGGCGGTGGGGGGGATGTGCAGCTAAAGGTCACATCGTGGGGCAGGCGCCCCGCGAGCAGCAGGTCAATGCCCCCTGCAGGAGACCTGGCTGGGGGTGCACTGGGTGCAGGAGCATGTATCTAATGTGCTGCCGGCAGCGGCGACGCCGCTCCTGCAGTGCAGGTGGAGCACCTACGGGGCAGCTGAGCACTGCTCTGAGGTTGTGAACGGCCAACTTGGAAGAGCCCAAACGCTGGACAACAGCCACCAGGTGCTGCGTGCCTGCTGGTGCCGCGCCTGCTGCCCGTGCTGGCGGTGCTGAGCACTGCTGTTGCTGACAGCTGCTGTCGTGTACATGTGTGACTACTGTTGCGTGCTGTGCCAACTTGAGGCAGTGTGCTGCTGTGTAGGCCACTTGACCACGCAATATCTGGCTCGACCAGACAGGACTATACGAGTGGCATGAAATTGTCAGCGGGCTTGAGTACACAGTGTAATGCTGTTAGTTTCGTTTTCGCACGGAGGGGGGGGGGCTGGCCCAGGTGGGCAGGGGGTGCGCACATATACTTGAAGTATATGAAAACTCAATCTAGGAGCGATAAACTCTAGGTCTCCACACCGGTAGGGGCCGTCACCTTGGCCGGACCAGTGCAAAGGGGTCAATAAAGCAAAGAAAGCGCCTAAGAAGAAGCAGCACATCTCGCACCTTTCGAAGCGCGGGTTCCATCATAGTGTGTGATGCGTTCGAGGGTAAGGTGCAGGCACCATGGCAGCAGCGAACTCACTTGTATCAGAGCGGTGGCAGGCTGGTGACGCTAGCGCCAGGTAGTGGTCCCCACCGGGGCAGAAGCAAGGCGTGTTTCACGGGAACACTCAAAAAGAGAGCCAGGTGAGAGTGCAGTGACTACGTTATCGAGGCAGCCAGCACTTGTCACCTGCCGCAGCTTGCGCACCGTGCAGCTCTCTACAAACGTCAGCAGTGCATGCACACACTGGTGCGCTATGCAAGCGCCACTCACCATCGCCGTCACCACCGGTACTGCAGAAAAAGCGGTGTTTAGTGCTCAGCAGCACTGGCGCTGCGCCACCAAAACTTCGAAAATGAAGCTTGTACATTAGTCATAGAGACATGAGGGCATGTGTGCACCAGCTATACCACAAGATCTATGGGGGGGGCGGCTCCGCGGCCTGCCCTGCGGCGGCCGGCGGGCACAGCAGTGGCATGTGTCGGTAGGCGTGCACGTCGGGGGCAGTTTGACCCGACGCCGGGAGGACGGAGCGCCATTCTGCTAACACCACTTCCGAAATGGTGTGCTGCAGGGTGACGGAAAGCTCTGGTGCCAGCGCGCCACACAGCTCGCGACTGTGAACAGCCCATCGCTGAGCTGGGACTGCCGCACTGCAAGGGCCCCCACTATGGCGTGAGTGTCGCGCGAGGCGGCACCAAACTGGTCGAAAACAGGGTGGTTGTCGCGAGGTCGAGAGCCCCCGATTCGACGCATGTTTTGATCTTTTCCACTGATGTTACCACCAGCCCCTGGTGGATATCCTTCGCCGCCGCGTGGCGATAGGTCTCGCACATACCGTCACGAATGGTGATGCCAAGGCAGCAGGCCACGCCATAGCCGCCGCGCAGCGGTGAAATGCCGGCCGCACGCGCCGCCGCGCGCGGCTGCACCGTCGGCGCCGGCAGGTCGACCTGCCCCGGTGGGAAGTACAGGTCCGAAGTTGGGGTTGGTGTTGAGGTTTTTGCATTCACCCGTGAGAAGCCGCAGTGCGGTGCAGCCCGTCACAGAAGTCAGGGCTGGGCGGGGGGGGGAAGGGGCACGTGGCGGTGCTGGCGGCGAGAGGGGATCGCCATTCTAGGCATCCCGCTGCGTCTGAAGGCGGCTGCGCAGGCGATGACTGCCGCCTCCGTGGCTGTAGCCGTGCCAGGGATTCCACAGACCCAGGTGTTTCCTGCAGGGGGCAGCCGGGAGGGGAGGGCGGGGGCGGGTGAGGGGGGAGTGGTGCTAAGAACGACTTTCAGTTGCACTGGGCACGAGGTGCAGTGCGCGAGAACCACCGCACTGTTGGCTGCTCGATGCAATGATGGCACCAAATACTTCATGAAGTATGAACCAGTGCTCTCAGCTGCTGCAATATGGTGGCGGTGGTGCCATGGCTGCGGCGCTCGTACTGGCCCTGCCGGTGCTGATGTGTCATGGTGATGGTGCTGCTGCTGCCTGCGCTTGAGCTACACATAGCAATGCAGCCACTGCTGCTGAGCACACAAGGTGTGGGTGCTCCCCACTCTGCCTCCCACACGTACCCACGGTCACCTTTCTCGCCGCCACAGAAACTAGGGACTAAGCACAGACACCATCACGCCGGCACCCTCAGACAACCTGGTGTGCTATCCAGTGAGTAAAATGGAAGGTGGCGGCGGTGGAAGGGGGATGGCGGCAGTGCCAAGTGCAAGCAAGTGGCAACGGGGGTGTAATGAAGAGCTTATAAACTGCCTTTCTGCGCCTGCATGCCGTAGGGGGGCATTTGGTGCGCCGCCATTCGATACCACTAGATACCACTAGTCGATGGGCAAACCAGGCGTACCTGCTCGCGCACCAGCGTGTTCAGCGCCTACCTCCCCGTCAGTTTTTTGTCGGGGTCCCTTTCAGATGCTAGCTTGTGAATCGCATCACGGCTTGTGCTAATTGTGGCTTCGTCCTCCGCGATGGAAGCTTGTGGACAGGCGCCTGGAAAGGGGGCACAAGCTTCCGTCGCGGAGGCCGAAGCTGTGATTAGCACAAGCCGTGATGCGATAGAAAAGCTCTCATCCGGAAGGGATCCACCTGAATGCAAGCTGATTGGACGGGGGGGGGCGGCGCTGAACGCGCTGATGCGCGAGCACGTATGTTTTCGACTGGTGGTACCGAATGGCGACCGGTGCACCAAATGCGCCACCACGGCATGCAGGCGCACAGGCAGTTTAGAAGCTCTTCATTACACCCCCGCCGCCACTGCTTGCACTTGGTGGTGCCACCTTCCCTTTCTGCCGCCGACGCGCTATGTTGTGGATAGCGCGCTAGGTGGTCTGGACGTGCCGGCGCTGATGGTGTCTGTGCTTATCCCCCAGTTGATGTGCTAGTGGCAGCGAAGAAGTTGATGGTGGGTGCGTGGGGAGGCACAGTGGGGAGCGCCTGCGCGCTGTGTGCTCAGCAGCACTGGCTGCATTGTTGTGTGTAGTTCAAGCAGCAGCAGCAGCTCCATCACCACGGCGCAGCAGCACTGGCAAGGTCAGTGCGAGCGCCGCAGCGAGCTGTTGGCGCTGGCACCGCCCCACCGCATGCTACATGTAAGCATGGATGACATATCACTTGGTTTCTGGTGCAAGTGCCTCGAGGGGAGCGGCATGCTGCAGTGGGAGCCGATGCCTCTCTCTGCACGCCATGCCTGCGTTCGGCACTGCCCCAACAAAGGTATGCAGGGTGGAGGTCTCTTCTGGCATGTACACAGTGCACTCGCGATATAGTGCGCTTTGAGATAGCGTGGTATGCGAGTACGGGGTCAAGTGGCCTGTCGCAGCCCACATAATGCTACACAAAGTTACATACAATGCCCTGTTCGATATATTGCGGGTCTCGATATAGTGCGGGGTCAGGGGCTGTGACACTACCGTGCATCATATAGCGAGTGCGCTGTACATACATGGGCGGTTATACAGGTACACTGTACCTAACAAGACGCAGGCACAGGGGTAGAGTTATGTAGCATACATGCAGTCACGTGTGTGCGCCTCTAGCACTGCACTCAATGCCGTGTTCAACGCCGCCCCGCCGCAGGTTGGGGGTGTGGTAAGACTCTTGTTTGTACGTGTGCAGAGGGGCGTTGTGTACCACAATTGCCGTATAACTTACATTTTTGAGACACAGGCGAAGGAATACTTCGAAAGTTTAATATGCTACTAGAAAACTGTGGGAGACAGTGCGCGCGGCGGGCAGTGTCGGAGCACTGCATGCCTGGGCACACCGGCAATGGTGGCCTGGTGCATATTTCGTCCCCTACACATGTTGTTGGGGGGGCTGCCTGGTGCTTTTCACCAGGTGGACAAATCACTCCACAGCCTTCGGCATGCGTCACTGAAAAGACATTCTCGGGCCTTTGCACGCCCCTAGGAAGTGCAAATGAATGCAAGTGCAGTAGTCAAAGTGCAAGTTATCGCAGGCGGTACGTGCGTACACATTCATCGGCTTTACCACGGTACTGAATTGCACGCTTCTGCATGGTCACGGCGTACGACATGTTTTATACTACACGTAGTAGTATACAAAAGTACGTCAGACAAAATGCGGCGTATTTCTGCGCCAAAAACGCGATGCCAAACACTCGATATGCGGCGTACTTCGAGGTAGTTGCCGTACAAGACTTAGTTCAAGTACATCTGTGTGTACCTTGAACTTCAAGTACTTCAGAAGTACAGTGCGTTTAAATACGTTAGACGGGATGTCATGCAAAAATCATGCACTCTGAGCCGCTGACACATCACTGCCAATATGTATGCTGGTACGTGTGTGCTGCTGTGCAGGACAACGATGACGACAGCGGCACGGAGGCGGAAGTCTCCTACTATGACTGCGGCCGCAGCGGCTGCAACAAGCCATTTGCGCACCAGCACGTCGACGTTGCTCTCGGCGGCAGCAGCGGCCAGAGGCTAGTAGCGCCAGGGGTGGGGGGGTATGCTTGACGGGAAGCGTAGCCTGCGGGTGTGCCTTAGCCAAGAGCACAGAGTCGCAGAGGCTGAAGACAAAATGCGATCCCAGGCTCTCCTGGCAGCTGCCGCGGACGAAGAACTGTCCGCGACACACAGCTCAGGGGAATGACTGCCAAGTGTGACGGAAAATTGCCAACTGAATGTGGACATGGTCATCAGCACAGGGCGGAGTGACGCCATGGGGCCCTGCCACACTATGCCGCGGCAACAGCAACCCTGGCAGAGCTCATGTACTTTTATCAAACTCCGCTAAGGGCGCGGAGAGCCCTTTACACATGGTGTGCGTGTGACCAGAAAAGGCATGATCAGACATGCTGTTGCTTGCAAGCAAACAAGGCAAAGCTCAGCACTGTGTACTGCAAAGAAAGCCTGGCATGTATTGATGGTGGGCCATTTGGTGGGCCGTGCTTTTGTGCAGCTGCGCACATGTGCACAGGGCTTCCTGCACCCCAACGCAGACTTCAGTTCACATACCACTACTGTTGACACATGAGTGGGCTCAGGCGGGGGGTTGTGCTGATGCAGGCTGTGTTCAACAGGCCATTGGCTTTGGTGTTCGCGGCCGCTGCAGGGCAGTGTGCCGCGCACGCCCGGTGGCATGATGCAGTGGCGGGGGGGGCTGCTGCTTGTGCCTGCTGCACAGCAAACCCTCATGCGATGCCTGGCTGGTTTTTGAATGGGATGGAGGTATGCGTGTGTGTGGATGTGTGCTACAATATCATGTCAAATGAATACTGCCAGCCAGCCCTGGGTGCCCAGTGCACGTGTGCTGCTGTGCTTGCTTTGCCCTTTTGTGTAATTCCACCTTGTGTGCAGTAACACATGAGGCAGGCAGACAGCAGTTGAGGTGCGAGTAACTATTGCAGCAGCAAGCACTAGGCTTGAACAGCCAACAGGGCTTGACCTGCCCAGGGTAGGTTGCCTGCACATAGGTTGAAACCCCAAACAGTATTGCATGGTGCGCGCAGTTGCAACAAGCGTGCTGCACTCATCAGGTGTGTTGGCACACAAAGGCGTGGCGTGTGTGCCGTTTGAACACCAGTGCGAAGATTCCTAGTATCAGCGCACAGGAAGGGCCTATAGGGTAAGCTGACAGCACTGTCTGCTACAGTAAGAGATGATGAGATGCAGTTGCTGTCACCCCGCCTACGTGTGTGTGGGCAGCAGCAGCGGCGCAGCGGATTGCTTGCATGTAACAAAGGTGCAGTACCACACACTGTAACACACTCCATGATCGCTGCAACACCATCACAGCAGAGCAGGCGACACATGCGCACCATCAATTACCTCTCTTGAAAACGCACTCTGTATGTATTTCTCTTGGCATGCAGTGTGTTGAACTTGGAGTTGTTGTGGGGTGCCGCCCGCCCGGCTGTGCAGCTCTTCTGCTGAGCACACTGCCACGGCACGCGCTCCCCCCACCATATGCTTGGCCGACGCCCCAAGCGATTGTAACAAGTGCTTGTACCAAGGTACCACTTCACAAGATGGGACGGTCAAATAGGTCTCCCCCCACGTGATCTCTGCTGCTGCTGCTGGGCACTGCTGTGTCTCTCTGCTGCTGGTGTGGCGAGGCACCGATTCTACTGCTGCACCCGCCACACACACACACACATGTATTCACACACGCCACGACACGCTCGTGTGCACTCTGGGCACTGCTGCGGGCGGCCGCTGCCTGCTAGAACCCGCAGGCGGCAGCTGAGACCCGTGACACTAATGTGACAGAGAAAGAGAAAAGGATGAGTGTGCCAGACCCGCAACCGCTGCTTGCAGCAGCGCAGCCTCCTGTCACAACTCCCAAACACTGCTGCTGTTCCACGCTGCACCGCGCCCCCCCGTGCGGTGCCTTCGCACCTCCCAGGGAGCCTTCAGATTGGCAGGCACCACTGCTCAGTTGCGCGGGCACGCGAGCCTACATTCTGCGGCCCCCAATTCATGATCATGATTTCACAATGCTGACATGCGCGCGGCACGTGTGGGTGTACCCGCCGCCGGGCCCCCTTCATGACCATGAATTCACGCACACCTCCTTCTGTGGCCCCAATTCAGATCATCAGTTCATGATACGGATATGCGCGCGGCAGTGGCTGCCGCCACCGCAGCCGCGGCGCCGCCGTGCTGCTGCTGAGCGGTGGCACGAGCCGCCGCACTAGGCGTTCGCACCACCTTGAAGTGTGGGAACTCGGACTTGAGGTGCTGCACCGATTCCAGCCTGTGGGGAATGCGCGGAGAGTAGGGTTGCACCAAAATGTATACAGCACATAAGATTAGGGTTGCCAGAATCATATTATTTTTCAAAATTACTCCGTAATTCGTAGCGTAGTTTCGCCGTAACCTTATGATACTTGCAACATCCTCCAAAATGTTTTCTGCTCAGCATTGTAGGGCCATTACAGACATCAAGGCTTTGTAGGCTGCTGTAGGCATCCGCAGCGGGTATGATGGAATTACCATTGACCGTAATGTCCCGAAATTACGATTGCGGCAACCCTACATACAGAAGTGTGATTTATAAGCAAGCAATAGACTTTGAAGTACGGCGTTTGGTGCCTTTCTCAATGATTGATGACCGGATAGGAGAGATTGGGTTTGATTGATGAGCGGATAGGAGAGCTTGAGTGACCAAGTTAATGAAATTATTCCCAAATGTGCTATGGAGTGTGGGGAACGTGTGCAGAGGGGGTGCATGCACGCGTGAGTAGAGGTGGCGCAAACAGTTCAACACATGTGTACATGATGCGGTTGGCATACTACAGTGCGCGTGCTTGGGCAAGCAGGGTACACCCTACCCTTTGCAGACGGCAAATATGGCTTGCCCGGCGAGCAGCAGATGCGTGTATGACTGGTGTACAGGTGCCAGGCTTGTACTTGAAGTTGTGCTAAGTAGTACTACTAGAAGTAGGCACCTCGCATCTGTGGGGAATGGGCGGAGAGTAGGGTTGAGCGAAAACGCACATGAGGAAGCCATATGCGGTTGTTGGTGCCTTTCTCAATACTTCCGAAGTACTTCTAATGCACTACTCTAGTTTTATTTATTTGCACTGTGGGCGTGCAAGAGCCCATGTCATGTGCTACTGTAGTACTTCGAAGTAGTTGACAAGCAGATACTAGAGGTTGGGTATCCAATTAAATGGAATCAGTGCCAAAGCTGCTATGGAGCGTACATATGTATACAGCGTACATGGCTAGTGTTTTGGGAAAAAGTAGTGACACATCAACTTCGAAATGACTGGTAGCAGTAACACTCACCAGGGATGTGAGAGCGCCGCATCTGCCGTGAGCCTCTTGGTGGGGTCCCGGTCCAGCAGCCCATTGATGAGATCCTACGCATTGCAAGGAGTTGAAGTTGATGTGTTGTAGTTGACAGTTGCAATTAGGGTTGCACGAAAGCGTACAGGGGTGTTTTTTTTCTTGTCAAAACATGTGCAATAAAGTTGCCATGCTGGGCCAGCCACCAGGCAAGAGCGCCACACATGATCTGGTGTGCTGCCTGCGTGCTCAGCAGTGCGCAAAACGTTAGCCATATATACGCTGTATATACACGTTCCGAGTACAGCATACCTTCGCATCGTCGCTGACCCCCCGCCACAACGCACCCAGGTAGCTGTGGCTGCGCTCCAGGCACAGGCGAGCTGGCGTGAAGGGTGCACGTCCGGCCAAGAGCTGGTATATCACAACACCTGAGCAGCAACGGCGGCAGCACACGGACCCCAGCAGTGTGTTAGGTACCGTCAGGTGCCGATTTAGACCTTAATCTCGAGTTGACATTTTTACATCATTCTAAGAGAGTTGAAGTAGGTCAAGAGAGTTGAAGTAGGCCAGGTAAACTGGTGCTCTGTGGGTGCTTCGGGCACATTTGGCGCAGTAGACCAGCCGGCGTGAAGGGCGCACGCCTGGCTAGCAGCTGGCGTATCACAAATCGTTTCATGCCGGCTTGCATGACCCGGGCCCTCGCATGCCACAAATGAAAGCAACCTAAAAGGTTGCTAAGACCAGATACTGCTGTGGCTGGGGCAACAGTGCCAGGCCGAAGCCCGTGGGGTGACTTGTCCACCTGGTGAAAACGCCAGACAGCTCCCACACAGGTCTGCACGCGCTGGTCAGTGTCCTTGAGGGCTAGGGATGTTGCGATGCTGCCAAAAGTCAGCCGTGCCTGCTGCAAAGGCAGACCCACGTTCACCAACCCCAGCACATCCGGTCCAAGAAAGCACAGGTCCATGCAGGTGCGGCAGGGCAGCAAGTGCTAATAAAAAACTACTTGCCAGCGCTGCAAGTGTCTACATGATTACAGGGGCAATGTCGGCGCCAGTCCCAAATTGGCGTGCATTCATGTGCATTCATGTGAATTCATGGTGCGCACAAACGCTCCATGGGCACGCTGTCTGCGGCCTTGCTGAAGAGCTGCTGGCGCATTGTTCCACCTGGGGGGGCCGAGGCGCCAGTCCCAAACTAGTGTGCATGCATGTGAATTCATGTGAGTTCATGGTGCGCACCAGCGCTCTACACTGTCTGTCTGCGGCCTTGCCAAAGGGCTGCTGTTGCATTATTTCAGGGGCAATGTAGGCGCAAGTCCCAAGTTGATGTGCATTCACGTGAATCCAAGTGAATTCATGGTAGTCACCAACACTCCACATGTCTGCGGCCTTGCCAAGGGGCTGCTGGCACATGATTTCGTGTCAGTTCATGTGAATTCATGTGAGTTCATGGTATTCACCGACGCTCCACATGTCTGCGGCCTTGCCAAAGGGCTGCTGGCGCATGATTTCAGGGGCGATGTAGGCGCCGGTCCCCACAAGCGCGCTGAAGGGAATCTTGTTCACGTCGCCGGTGAGTTTGAAGAACTTTACGTCCGGCACCTGCGGTGCGCGTGAGAAATGATGGGTCATCGTAAAATCGATGATTAGCAGTGCCGGGTACGCAAACACTACGCCGGCTGTCGCCCCCTCTCACCCCAGGCAGATTGCACCACCACGGCAGTGAGGCATCTGTTTCAGGGGTGTGGCAGTGGTGACAGCACATACCCAGGGTTTCTGGTCATCAGCTGCACTTCTAGCCTAGTGGTACAGTGCTGGTTGCACTTTTCCCCCCCACACACACGCACACATTGCGGGTCGCCATGCTATGGCGTGCCTGACATGCGCAACACCTGGCGTACGCGTAACTCAGCTTCGTGAAGAGTCCAAAGAGGTGATGTAAAATCATCGCGAATTCATTTGACTTCATGTGCGACTCACCTTTCTGGAGAGCCCAAAGTCGCAGAGCTTCGCCAGCAGACCCGCGGGCGAGGTGACAGAGTTGGCGTCCTCACCCTGGCAGTCAGGGCATTGAAGTTGAAGTTTTAGTTTGTATCATGTCGAAGTGTAGCGCGCAGCACATGCGAGCAGCAGCAGCAGCAACCCTTCCGGTCTCAGGACAGTGGGGTGTGCTTTTTTCCGGGCCGCCACAGTGGTGAACACTCCTCGTGTGGCGGGTGTGAGTGCGGTGCCTCTACTTAGCTGCAGTGCGCTGTGCTGTTTTCGGGGTGTGGTGTCGCTTGCACAGCCTGGTGTGAGTGACGATGGGTGGAGGGCACCCTGTTCCCTAGGGACAGTACCGGTAGGCACATGTGCATGCCCTACACGTGCAGTGAATGCTACCAGTGCATGTGCCACATGCTTGCGTTCCTACATCAAGATAATACAGTGCGTGTGTGCACATCTCCAGTACAGGTACCACCTGAAGTCCTACTCCATACGAGTGCACAATTCCACAAAGCGTCACAGTACACATGCCAATGCCTGGCCAGCGTGTCCTATGCAGCTTTCATGCAGAGACACGGTACACTACGACCTCTTACGGTCATCATGATCACGATTGCTACGTTGCGTGGTATGATGTCACGATCACGATGACGACGTAGTTAAGTAAATACTTCAATTTCTGAAGTACTTCAAAGCATGACGATTGGGCACCCCTAAACATGCTTCAAGTATGTCATGCGGCGTGTAATGAAAACTGTATGCGCAGCTACCCATCACTAGTGACTGCACGCGCTGTTGTACGTGCGTCTGATCCTCTGCCCGGTTTCATTGGTCAATTGTCGGCCTGGGCGGGGGTACAAACGTGTCGTGTCATGCTGCTGCTGCTTCGAAGTACTACTGCAGCATGTCCTACGTGTGCAGTGGGTGTTATCGGTGTATGTGCCGCACACTTCCATTGCTATTTATTTGATTTATGCTTTAGCACAACAATTTTCACATCGCGTGATGGCACTGCACTGGCCGCTTGTGACTCACCGCCTTGGGCGTGGCGGGCGCCCATGCCTCCCCATCTTGCGCAGTGGTGGCAGCCGTGTCGCGCGTGAATAGCACATTTTCTGGCTGCAACAACACACAAAGGACAGGATGCACACACGCAGCACCACCGAGTCAGAACACACCATTATATATGGCCGACAAGCAGCGGCAGCAGCAGCAGCAGCAGCCGCGGCAGCAAGCGCGTGCATTTCCTGGAGCAGCAGCAGCAGCAGGAGCAGCCGCCAACGCTGGCACCGAACTGGTGGCATGCCAACAGGAGCCATGGTGATTGCTAAGCGCCGGCTTGCGTGACGGGGGCTCTCGCGGGTGCCAATCAGTAGAAGCCCTTCCGGAAGTGTAAGCACGGTAAGGAGAGTGCAAGTGATACTTTCGGGTGGCTCTTGCCTCGATGTGCAGGATGCCCTTGCCGTGCAGGTGCACGACGGCCTGCAGCAGCTGCAACCTCGTAAATTCTACTGTACGAAGTTCAGCTTCGACTCAGAATGCTCAACTTCAACTGACTTGCCTTGATGTCGCAGCAGGATGCCCTTGCCCTGCAGGTGTGTGACGGCCTGCAGCAGCTGCAGGTAGGTGAAGGCCTGCAGCAGCTGCAACCTCACAACTTGTACCTAGTTCAACTCCAACTCAAAAAGTTCCAACTTCAAGGTCTTGCCTTGATGTCGCAGTGCGGGATGCCCTTGCCGTGGAGGTACGCGACCGCCTGCAGCAGGTGACCTCACAACTTCAACTCAGGAAGTTCAACTTCAACTCAGGAAGTTCAACTTCAACTAAAAAACTTGAACTTCGGCCTCTTGCCTTGATGTCGCAGTGCAGGATGCCCTTGCCGTGCAGGTAGGTGACGGCCTGCAGCAGCTGCTTGGCCACGCGTTTCGCCTCAATCTCGGTCACATGCCCCCTCAGGTACATCATCTGCGCCGCGCAGATGCATGTGCACAACATGCACAAACATGAAAAACACACGACATCACAGGCAGCACAGGCGCGCTGCGCTGCGCCCAACAGCGACTACTGGCGGCAGAAGCAGCGAGCATGCCACAAGACAGGCATCGCTGACATGCGTTCACAGGCGGCTGGCTGTTGGCGCCGTGGCGGCAGTGCGGCTATGGCAGCGGGGGCGGATCAGCAGTGCGGCCATGGCAGCAGGTGCGCAGCAGCAGGGCGGCTATGGCAGCAGGGGGGGCGCAGCAGTGCGGCTATGGCAGCAGGGGGGGAGCAGCAGTGCGGCTATGGCAGCAGGTGTGCCAGGCATTCACCTTCTCAAGCTCGCCAAAGGGGCAGTTCTGAGGGAGGGAGGGCACAAAGGGGGGGGCGCGCGCGGGGTGCCGCTTTAGTACAGGCTCTGAGATTCGTGAGTGCAAGGCGACGAATGGCAGAAATAGTTGTTGTAGTTCCATTTAAACTTGTGGGCGCGCAAGAGCCCATGGCATGCATGCCAGCACGCTCGAGGTCATGGCGCATGCCCAGCAGTGTATGCAGCTGGTGTTGACATTGGTGTTGAAGTTGGTGTAATGAAGATGTGTTAAGGTGGTGTGGAAGCTGGAGCGAAGGTGTGATACGCAAACCGCCTGCATACAAATCAGGCAAATATTATCGCAGCCAGCACCTGTGCTGAGCAGACACCCCGTGATGTGTACCTTTTCCGCTTTCCATATGCGCCCGCTGAGCCCTGGGTGGGGCGGCCATTCAGTGCGGTGACAAAGTGTACACAAGCAACCAGCTTGTCTCTCTAGCAACAGCCATTCACCGGGGGAGCGCAGCCTGCTGTAAGGCCGCCACCGCCCCACCCCCCGCCCGTAGTTGCTGTTTCACCACCAAACAGCAACTGCAACCCAAAAGTACAGTGGCCTGTGGCCTCGCTTCTCGGCCATAGCTACACCGCGGAGAGGCACCCCACGTGACAGCATTCACATCCCAGGGATCGCTACCGCTACCCCGCCCCAGCTGCTCTCTCACAGGTGCTCGGTGGTCTCTGTCTGCTTCCTCCGCAGACAGCATCCACTTTCGCACATCTGGCCGACATCAACAACTGTAACAAGGGCAGTCCACAATGGTTCACAATGATGCGCATAGGTTACATCCGGCAGCTATGAGGTGCTCAGCAGTGACGTGGTTTGGTATTTGTACACCTGTACTTCCGATGACGGTACCGGACCTGTTGTAAATGGCACCGCGCCTGCGTCATGACTGCGTCGTGGCGGCGGACCGGTGTTGTTTGTTGGTTGCTGTCTGCTGCCTGTTTGAAATGTGCCTACCTCATTGACTGCGCTCGCCTTCATGTATGTTGTTCGGGTTAACTAGCATTGAGGTTGGTGGCAGTGCAGCTCTGCACTGTGCTATGGCATGCCGGCATGAGTCAGAGCGTGCATGCCGCCACAACTTGCCATGTGTGAGATGCCACATAGCGTATAGTGCCCACACATGCCGCACTGTAGCATGCGTAAGTGGCACAGTACGGGGCTCATGGTCTATAAGTCTATCCTACGTGCAGTGACTTCCAAGCTGCACTGATGCAGTTGATGTAAGCTGTACATTGGGTGTAAAAAACATGGCGTACCAGCCGTGACTGTACTTACTACTTAAAGTATATGATTACAGAGTGTGCATACTTACATTGTGCTCGCCCCTTGACTATGTATTGATACAGACTGTGTGCACTTACAGGCGCGCTCACTTACCTCTTGCTTTCAGTTCGATGCAGTCATGACGCAGGCGCGGTGGCATTTGCAACAGGTCCGGTATGGTCATCGGAAATGAAAGTGCAAAAATACGAAACCGCGTCACTGCTGAGCACCCCAAGAGCTGCCGGATGTACACTATGCGCATCATTGTGAACCACAATGGTCCAATGTGGTCCAATGTGGACCACATTGGACCATTGTGGTTCACAATGATGCGGACCACATTGGACCATTGTGGTTCACAATGATGCGCATAGTGGACCACATTGGACCATTGTGGTTCACAATGATGGGCACAGTGTACATCCGGCAGCTCTTGGGGTGCTCAGCAGTGACGCGGTTTCGTATTTGTGCATTTTTACTTCTGGTGACCGTACCGGACGTGCTGTAAATGGCACCGCGCCTGCGTCATGACTGCATCGTGGGGGCGCACCGGCTTCTGCATCACTGTTGTTTGTTTGTTGCCGTCTGCTGCCGGTTTGAAATGTGCCTAACGCATTTGACTGCGCTCGCCTTTATGTATGTTGTTCGGGTTTAGCATTATCATACTCTGTATAGGCTACCAAATTGGCAGGCAGGTAAAAGAGCCTCCTATAGTACCACCACTCCTACGCTCAGCGCTGGAAATACATGCATACCACTGTTACAGTACCTGCAGGCACTGCATGCGCTAGGTGCACAGGTCACCCAAGTTGAAGTTGACAAGGGCACCCCCCCCCTATTCAATATACAAGGGGGGTAGCAGACATAACTTTATTTGCTTAGCGGTGGAGTTGCCTCTTCTCAAGCACCAGGTAGAGGTGGTTGGGGTCTGCAACATGTCTCAACTCGTTGGTCCTTTTTCATATCAGAAGCTTGCAACAAATACTTATGGGATTCGAACCTCCAACAACATGGGTTTCGTTGGTAGGCTCACAAAGGGCGGTGCCGTACTGTATTTTTTTCTGCTGAGCAGCGGAGCCGCCTCACCTCGAACACCAGGTACACATGAGTAGCGGTCTATGCAACAAATCATTGTCTCATTTAGGTGTTATATTGTAGTAAGAGCAACACAACCATGAGCTAGGCGGGGTTTGAACCCACAGATACATATCAATGTACTTCAACAGGAGTGCCGTAACATTATTCCTTCAGCTGAGCAGCAAAGCCGCCTCACCTCAAGAACCAGGTAGAGGTGGTTGGGGGTCTCGTAGACCTCGTAGAGTCGCACGACGTGCCTGTGCACAATGCGCAGCTGGTTCTCAACCTCGTGCTTTACGCAGTCCTGCTCGGCCGGGGAGAAGAGAAGGCGCTTCTGAACCGCTTTCACAGCAACCACCTGTGGTTTTAGCACGCGTACGCACGCACACGCACGCACGCACGTACATCATTTATGGACCGAGTTTCATGTACATTTTTTGCATGATTTACATGCACACACGCAAATCATTGATGGACCGAGCTCCATGCACGTCGCAAGTTATTGATGGACCAGGTTCCATGTACATTGAGGTACCATTTTTACATGATAACAGCATACATGTTGACTGCTCGGCAGGGGAGAAGAGCAGCCGCTTCTGCACTGCCTTCACAGCCACCACCCGTAGTTTCAGCACGCACAAGCACGCATGGACACACACAAACCATGTATGGAGCAACTTTCATGTACTCCGAAGACCACTTTCTGACATGATTTTCAGTACATGTACCGGTACACTACAGTACATATGTGCAGAACTACTATTTTTATTTTTATGATATGCTGCTTCTGCACCGCCACCACCTGATTTCACACGCACACGCACGTGCACACACACAAACCACGGCACAGTTTTTGCATTTTTAAAAGGAAGGTTTCCTTTGCCAAAATCGATCATTGGATTTCGATCCTCAAACAACACCACCAATAGGGCATCCATGCACACTTGAAGGAACATACACACATGGTTTTCTGCTTCTGTGTCAGGTAGACACTCCAGATGGCGGTATACCCTATGGCGGGCCGGCCTGCCCACTCGGACACCCTGCTCGCCTCGCAAGCTGGCTCTGTTTGGGTGGTGCCCGCTTGTGACAAACGTCAAGTTGAAGTTGCTGCTCAGCGTGTCGCCGGCGTGCACTGTTGACATTGCAGGCATGTCCGCTGTCAAACGCCGGTCTCAGCAGTTGTGACACTCATTGCACACTTGGCGTACATCAAGCGCATGCGCATATGCATACATGCACACACGAAGTGCTTTAAAGTACTACACACACGTAGTATGATACATGCATATATCATACTTTAGAAGCACTCGTACTATGTAGTACGATACATAATGTACTAATTACGTACTACGTAATAGTAGGTATGACACATGCATACTCGATTACTCCCTTCCGCACGCTTAATGACACATGGTCATGACTATGCCCCAGCACCTGTGAGCCTTCATGCCAGCTGTTGTGACCGTCAAGGTGATCGAGCACACCATGATGCACCTCCAGCGCTTCCGCGTCGGTCTGCCACCAGCCTACTTACCACTGTTCACTGAAACATGGTAATGCCAACACTCCAGCACCTGTGAACCTTCCTGCAAGCTGTGGTGACTGTCACAGCGATCGAGCACACCATGATGCACCTCCAGCACCTCCGCGTCGGTCTGCCGCCAGCCTACTTACCACTGGTCACTGATACATGGTCATGCCAACACCCCAGCACCTATGAACCTTCATGCCAGCCGCAGTGACTGTCACAGCGATCGAGCACACCATGATGCACCTCCAGCACTTCCGCGTCGGTCTGCCGCCAGCCTACTTACCACTGGTCACTGATACACGGTCATGCCAACACACCAGCACCTATGAACCTTCATGCCAGCCGCAGTGACCGTCACGGTGGTCGAGCTCACCATGATGCACCTCAAGCGATTTGGCATCCGCGTGCCGCCAATCGCACTTACCCAGCCATCACCTGGTCATGTTTTCTGGTGCAGGATGGGAGTGTACAGCCCCCCCCACACCCACACATGCCCTGGCAGTGGCACTGCGCACTGCAACCGGCATGCATTTGGGAGGCGGCACGTGCTCACCCATGCTGTGGCACATGTGCGGGAATGGTCACCAGTCACTGGCTTGTTGCAGTGCATTTGCAGGTGCCAGCGTGCTGCACAGGGCAGCCGTGGGCATGCCACATGCGGTCGGCGCCCATGTACCTACACGGCTGCCCACCCCACGCGCGCCCACCTGCAGTAGCAGTGCAATAAGCCAGTGACTATCCACGCAGACGTGCACGACACAGTGACCGCAAGCTGCCTCACAGCGCACATGCACTGCACGCTGCGACTGTGAAGGCGTGTGCGGGTGCAGGGCGGGCTGTACATTCCCATTCTGTCCACAAGAAAACGACCAGGTGGGAGTTGGGCAACTACGCTGGCGGCATGCCGACGTCGACGCGCAGCAGGAGCATCATGGCGAGCTCGATCACGGTCACCACAGCTTGCAGGACGCTTCGCAGGTGCTGGAGCACAGGCATCAGCATGTATCACTACACGTGCGCAAGGGACTGACCGAGTATGCATGGGCCATGCGTGGAGATATGTTATATGCATGAATCATACTGCGCAGTGTGATATATGCATGGATCATGCTTTGTAGGATGCATGCTTTTATGCATGGCCTTGCGAGGCATATCATCCAAGACCGGGTGTCATTTATGATTTAAAAGGTGTAGGTACTGTTCTCATACCACAGTAGTATTTATACTACATGTGCTTCTCAGCAGCGAAGCATTGGCGTCACTGTCTGCCTTCACCATTATCAGTACAACACATGGCCTGGCTGCACCCGCGCCCAGCTCCTGGCGCCACCGACAAGTAAGCATTTGCTGTTGTATTACTCGCAAGCATCCCTAGCCCTTAAGGGTACTCGCCGGCGCGTGTAGGGTGTGGGCCACTGGTTCTGACCAAGTGGATAGATC
>JAULBY010011348.1:0-18195 GCA_032358315.1 Ophiocytium majus | reverse complement strand
GGGGGCAGAGAGTAGAGGGGGGGGGGGGTTGAGGGGACGGGGTTTATGCAGTACACTCCACCATACTTCATTTACAAAGTACATGTGGACCAGCCCCCCACACCTGAAGTTCCACCCGAACCGCAGGCCGTGCGCAGCCGGTGCACCGATGCGCGCTGGCGTGCTGTACGGATTGCCCGCAGGCGTACATTTCCCCGTCTACTTTGTAGCACCACCACCCACCACCCACGCGCTGTGACAGGTGCTGTCGCAGTTCAGCACGCTGGGCCTTGCACTCAGCACACTGTGCAGCCAGTGGGGCCGCTCACAGCTGCCGCTGCGCTGCGCTGGCTGCCCGGGCCTGTGAAGGCTGAAGGCACAGAGGCCTCAGTGTACCCACGGCCTTCAGGTGTGGGTAGCTGTAATGGGCATCTGCACTTTAAATTTTCCATTATACCACGTAACACTAGTACAAAGTAGAAGTATACATGTACTGGGATACTTTTAAGTATTATTAAGTACAGTTTGTGGTAGTGGAGGCGTGGGGCCAATGGGGTGCACGTGCACCCGCACGCTAGCCGCCCGCTGTTCTTCCTTTGCACTTGCAGGCGTGGAAGGGCTGGTGTACTTCTGAAGCGGATGTAATACTTGTGAGGTACACAACTTCCGGGTATGTAGTGATGGGTCACAAGTGTATAAAATGTTGTCAAAATTTTGATCATATGCCCTATAGATATCTTTATGTGAAAAAGGCATTTATGTGTACCATACTCCTACATAATAGACATACTTCAAAGTGTTTTCACGGCAAATACGCCGTTTAACGCGCGTTTGGGCGTAGACATACTTACCAACACGTTGTACTTTGTCTAACGCATAGAAAAAAAATTTACGCGCCGTGGCCCATCACTATAACGCGGTTGAAGTGCAAAGTTGTCAGCAGTTGAGGTTCACTAAACATATCACGGCAGCACCCAAGGTGCAGTGTTATAAGTACTTTATAAGTAGGTTCTTCGAAGTATGTAAACTTGACGCGCGATTACCATGTCGCAGAGGGGTGGCGTGGCCCCACTGCGGCTGGCAGCCTGGGCTCACCTGAGCCAGGGCGCTGCGCCGCCCGCCCAGGCCCGTCCCCACCATCTCGCAGTCCAGCCCCACGTACTGCGCGCACACCTCCGGCGAGGGGCCCGCCTTGCTCTTCCTGCGGCAACAGAAATATATAATAATACATATATATAACATATATAGCACAAGCAGCGCGCCCGCCAAGAGTCAAGCACTTGCGAGGGAACGTGACGTCTTATGCAGGTATTTCATCCATGTACACAGGTGGGCAAATCACCCCACGGACTTCGGCCTGGCATGTCGCCCCAGCCACGGCACTCTCTGGGCTTAGCAACCTAGTAGGTTTCTATCACATTAGGCCAGGAGCAATGGGACAATGCATCATAAGTCCGCTGCCCGAGTCAAGGGCGGTCCGCAACATTTTACTGCACGAATCACACTTACCAGCCGCCTTCACTTGAGCACGACATGGGGCCGGCCGCACGACCGGACGCGGTCGCATCCAAATCACATTCGCTGTGACACCCTGAGTGCACCTAGCAGCCTCTATGGTCAACCACGCCACAGCTGCCTTGTCACATTGTTCGGCGGCCTTTGTGATACCGCGGCTTGGTGCTCAGCACCGCGCCATACTGCCGCCACCCGCCCACCTGATCAGGGCTCTGCGTTATTTAATTTTTTACCACCCACCACCGTTTTGTACGTCTGCCGGTCAGGCGCAAAACAGCTCCAACCCGCAGAGCGCCATGCCATAGACGCTTCAATATTGGCTCTGGTAACCAGCCGAGTGCTGCTGCTGTACAGGAGGCTAGCATGGTGGGCAGCGGCGCATGTGCACCACGACACGACCGTTTCCTGCAACAGACACCAGTGCGGAGCGCGCTGAGGCGCTCCGTTCGAGGGCATATCTTCCTCCGCTGCGCACTCACTTGGCAGCATATTTGAGCTCCTTTTTTGCCTGCAGCTGGCGCGCCTTGTCCGCCTTGGCGAGCCGCGCCGCCTCATTCAGCTCAAACTTGCGCGACATCATCTGCAATGTGGCAGTAAAACCATCCCAGAAATGCATTATGAACGAAGGGAGTGTGTATTTGTGTGCGCCCTTTCAAGAAAAGGGCACACAGGATGGCTGTCCTTCTCGTCATTGTCAGGTACGGTTGTTGGGGGCAGGTAGAGGTGCGCGCATGGTGATGGCACGGAATGGTGCAAATACTCACTGGCGGGCGTGTGGGGCACAGGCAATGCTAACGCAGGCGCAAGAGCCAGCTTTAGCTGGCACACATCGGACGCCTGCCGGCCGCGGAATGGCAAGTTGCACCAACAACAGCACAGGGTATGATGACTCACATAGCAGGCACTCACTGGTGGAGTTCAGCGAAAATTCTTAGGGAGTAGAGACACAATGGCTGCAACCACAGGCTGCTGCCACATGTTAAGCTCACCTGCCAGTTGGACTGCTGCGCCACAGGCGCGCCGCCACCGTCCCGCTTCCTCTTGCCCAGTGCGGCGGGGCGAACTCCCGCAGTGCCAGCCGCTGTTGCCCCCGCATGCTTGTCCCTATTCTTCAACTGTTTCTGGTGCAGTTGTGCTGCTGGTGGTACTGCTGCTGGTGTAGCAGCAGCAGCAGCAGCAGCAGCCGCGGGACCTGCATCTAGCTTTGCTCGCTTAGCGGCGCCAGGGGTGGTGGTGCTGCTGCTGTGGCCATCAGTTGCTGCAGCCTCGGCAGCAGTGGCCTTGCCCTGTTTGTGCCCTGCCTTGCCCTCTTTTGCGCGAGCACGATGCTTGTCTGCAGGTGCTGCTGCTGCAGGTGCTGCTGCTGCAGGTGCTGCTGCCGCTGTTGATGCTGCCGTCGCCCTGTGCCGGTGTGCCTTGAGGAATGTTGCTGTTGACGTTAGTGGCTGATTTTTGGGTGGCACAGCAGCAGGACGAGGTGCTGGGGCTCCAGTCATCTCCGACCGGGCCCTCTTCTTGCTCTTCTTGCCAGCGGCTGCAGCATGCTTGGACGGGGCTGCGTCGTCCGCACCCATGCCTGCTGCAGGCCACTCAATACGCACGCAGCAGCAGTGACAGGCGCCTGCTTGTGCGGCCCGAATTTCATTCGACCCGAGAACGCCGTGGGCGGGAGATTTGAACTGTCACACAGAGCACACACTGTCGTGTCTTCAGAGCGCTCGTCTTGGCAGCAGGGCAGCGGTCATTGAAGCAAAGCTGGCGCAGCAATCGGCAGCGCTCGTGCATCACAACTCCGCAGCTTTTCCTGCCCGTCGGTGAGTGGCTGGGGGCACTTTCATGGATCCTTCTGAACTTCGGTTTGCTTGCAAGTGTTTGAACGCCACGCACGGTGCGCGGGGGGTGTCCCAGCCCCAGCGTGGCGGTGGCGCCGCACGGTGTGAGACTCACACGTCTGGGGAGCGACAGAGCACCAATGCTAATCAGCAGGTGTTCAACTGCTTCCTGCGAGTGTTTTGGTGCTTTGGCAACGAAACTTGGTGGCGAACACCGCAACACCTGTTGACAGAGCACACGAGCGCAAGCAAGCATTCGCACTGCTGTTGCCGTGACCTGCTGTGGTTCAAGCCCGCCGCTGTTGTCCGGCTGTTGTGCAGTCGCCGCGCTGTTCATGCACAAGCCTGCTTCTTGCCCCGAGCGCTTGCCTCCTCTATCATGCGCTTTCTGAGCGCCCTGGCGTGTGTGCCAGAATGAGCAGCAACAGCACAGCGTTCGCCCTGGATTGCATCCCCGCCACAGCCAATGGCCTCCTTTCCTGCCACCGCTGCCGTCGTGTGTGACGCAGTGGTGCACGCCCGCGGCAGCACTAATAGCAACCCTAGCACCGTTCCGCGGCAGAGCGCAGCAGCAGCTGCAGTGCCGCGTTCAGCAGGACACATGTCCGACAACGACTCGTCGGACGACGAGCTGGACTTCGATCCCTGCGCTCCAAAGCATGCCACTCCCTCCCCACGTCACAATGACAAAACTGGTGGCGCTGCTGCTGCGGCGCCCTCAACGTGAGACACCACTGGCTTGTGCCTTGCGCTGCAGCAGCAGCGTCAGTTCCCACCAGAAGCAGCATGTGCAGCAGCACTAGTTTTTTAGCGCTTGGCATGTTGCTGGTGCGCCAGTGCGGCGCGGCTACACCATGACACACCGATCGCCACCCATGCGCACTCACGCTGTGGACGCAACCACTGGCACCCAACAACCTTCGAAACTCGCCTACCTGTGCATCCATGGCATGTGTGCCAGTTTGAACCACCCAAAGTCGCTCAAGTGCTGCGCATCCCTGCTGGCGCTGCGTGCAGTGGCGACGGCGGCGGCAGCGCCAACACGCCTGGCACGGAGAAAGGCGCTGCCTCTGCGGGACGGGCTAGTCAGGAGCAGGGCTCGCAAAACGGTGACACCTCCCCTGAGGACGCGCTCTCTCGCAACACATGTACGTGCTGTGGTGTGCTGAGCATGGCATGGGCTGAGTGCAGCATATTGTTTTGTGTCTGAGTAGTTGCTCAGGTCGGTTGTAAACCCTTGCTGGAGCTAAATGATGGGGGCGGTACGTTTCTCTGAGGGAGCCACTCAATGGGGTACCAAATTATCATACCCCAGCGTTGTTCCCCCTGACAACGCAAGACAATGTGGGGGCAAGTCACTTCTGGAGCCACCAAAACAACTTCCCAAGTGATTGACCCAGGCAATCACTTGGAGACAAAAATGCTACCAGCACCAGCACCAGCCAGAGCAGCAGCACAGCAACAGCATCCAGTTGGCGCGCCACGCGACATGCACAGAGCACATTGCTGTACCGCGCCGGCCAGCCGCACGGGTGGGCTCGCCCTGACAACGACTGCATGCTACTGCTGCTGTTACTGCTGCGCACTACTGCTGTCGCTGCTGCTGTGCTGGGCACTGCTGCTGCTGCTGACCGCCACCGCTGCTACTGCTGCTGCTGCTGTGTCTATTCTGGTGCGTTGCTGTGCCCACACGCTGGTCGGATGCGGCGCTATTGCAGCTGGTGCCGGGCTGACAGCGGATGAGCGGGCGCTCTTGAGGCAGTCGCGGCAGGCGCTGCAGGTGGGTTGCCCCCCACTACAGGCAACTACACTTGAAGTTTGTATTAGTCATGCAGACACGAGGGCGTGTGGGCACCAAAGTTCATTACAATCCTTCTAGTCTAGCAGCAGCACCAACGTGTACAGCTGCGGTCAAAGCTGGGACAGTGTCGGTGAAGTGGTTGGCCGTCAAAGTTTGCACGCCAGTTGTGGAACGGCGGCAGTGTACCACAGGTCTGCCGCCTGTGCTCCTGCTCCCGCAAGCAGACGAGCCACAGAGCGCCTGCTGCCACCGCAGCCGCAGTGCGGCACTTACAGCCGTGAGCATCGCGGCGTACTGGATACCGCTGGCTGGGCTGCCCTGGTGCCATCACCATGTCTGCAAGACTTTGCCGCGCCGGACGTCGCAGCGCGTGCGGTCATCCGCTGTGCTGCCCGCTTACCGCTCCAGATCAGAGCTCGTGGCAGCTGTGGGGCTAGTGGGGCACCAGAGGGGCTTGCCAGCTGGAGCGTGTTGTGCATGTGTCTGTGGGACGGCGCGCGTGCATGTGGCGTGCGTGTGCGTGGGGCACCGTGGCATGTCAGTGCACAGCCTGGTGTGCATGCACTCACACATATACAAGTAGTATGAGGCCTGCATTGAAGCTCTGCAATGCATGTTGTGTACCACAGGAAAGCAAACGGAGTTGCTTCATTTCGTTCTGGGTTGCTCAAAAAGCAAATTTGTGGCCGCGTTGGTTTACCTTGCATGGCGCAACCATGCGTGCGCGTGGCAGCGATGAGCGCGTGGACAGCCCAGCGCCCGACACCGAGATGTTACAACAACAACGTAACTAGTGATGGGTGACAGCAGCGTAAAACGTGATGATTGGTACACATATGAGCGTAGTTCTACGTGTTTCTACGTCCACAAGCACGTTACACGGCGTATGTGCCGTATACAAACGTGTGTACGGATACGTTGTATGCCGTGTTTTCATACGTGTTGTACTCCAGAAGTATACGCCATATACGGCATATACAACTAGTCAATCCAAGTTTAGCCGCTGCCACCCATCAATAAAAGTAAGACTTCAGTGCAGCTCATGAACAGATTATGATCACCCGTCTGGGTGAACCGCTGCTGCGTGCGCGCGCCTCCGCAGAGGGTGGCCGGCAACGAAGAGGAGGACGAGTCGGACGCCCCTGCAAGCAGTTCCAAAAAGCGCAAGGTGCGCCCAATGCCTCTGGCACCAGCACCACCACCGCTTTCATTTCGCCGCTGCCCAGAGCCGCGCCTCGCGGCTGTCGAGACCCCCCCCCCATCTCCTAATCCGACGCCGCCGCTGCGTCGTGACATGCGGAGGTGGCTGCCGCTGCGCGCGACGTGTTTTGTGTCAACTCTTGCCTTGGTGATTTGTGGCGGCGCCGCGAGCGCAGGTAGTTCTCCCCACTGGTAGCGGCTGTCACCATTAGCGGACCCGTGCATGGGGGGTGAAAAAAGCAAAGACCGCGCCTGCCCAGGGCAGAAAGTCTCACACCTACAGTGCACTCGCGATATAGTGCGCTTTGATAGAGTGCGATCTAGCGCGGGGTCCAGAGGCCTGTCGCAGCCCACATGATACAATACAAAGTTATGTACGATGCCCTATTCGATGTAGGGTGGGTGTCGATATAGTGCGGGGTCAGGGGCTGTGGCACTACCCTGCACTATATAGCGAGTGCGCAGTACAGGCAATCATATCATGCATATGGTTTAGGCACCTAGTCTTCTCATTTGCATAAAACACTTACATGGACAACATTATGATATTGCGGCGGAATGGGCTGTGCGGCGCCGCACCCCGAGCACTAACCGCCGCCGCCGCCGCCGCTGACTGTGAGTGGTGCGCCACCTCCGTTGCTGCTGCCGCCGCCACCGCCGCCGCTGCTGCCACCGCCACCGCCGCCGCTGAAAATGTTGCTTGTGCGCTGTCGGAGCCGCAGGTGCGCTGGGATGACATGCTCAGCACAGAGGACACCATGTTTGGGACGTTTTGGCAGCGGCTGGAGATTCAGCGGCCGCACCTGCTGCCGGAGCACCTGGTGTGGCACGAAGGCTTTCCCGCGCGCATATTCACCGCAAAGGTGAGGCCGTCATTGCGCACTCAAAACTGTGTGGTATTCACACGTCACATGTAGAACTGTTGCACGTGCGTACGGTATCTATGTACTCCTACATACTTCAAAAGTACGTGTATCAGTAGCAGCCTAGTTCCGAGTGTATGTATGCATGCGCTCATGCGTGGGAAGATGCCCGGGCGTGTGCCGCAATGTGACCACACCTGTGGCGGCAACCGGCCAACAAGCAGCAGCGCCACCTTCAGACATGACAGTTGACAAGTACCTCCTGCCTGAAGAACATCGCCGGTGCCCTCGCAAAATTACAGTTGCAGTGTGTCCAGCCTTCGCGATCGCACAGGCGCATGCCGCCAAGCGGCGCGTAAGCACTTGCTCAGCTCTTCGCACCCACCATGCAGCTGCTGGCACCGCGCAATGAAGCGCAGCCTGCGCGGCTAGACCTGCACCGCCCAAATGCAGTGATGGTCACAGCGTATAACATTTTCATGTACATACGTCATACTACTGTAGTATAATATACTTCGAAGTACGTAAACACAGCACTTCGAAGTACGTAAACACAGCATTAACCGTATTCCTAAAAACGGGTGTATATGGCAAACACACTGTACAACGCGCGTTTGGGTGTAGGAATACATAGAAGTACGCCGTACTTTGTACAATGTGTAACTTCCGTGATGTGTTACGACCCGTCACTGCTCAAGCCGATGTTCGGGCGGCCGTGCCGCTGTGCGAGCGTGGCATGTGCAGCCACACAAGGACGCCTGCGGCTGGCGCCGCGCACAGAAGCGCGGCCTGCGCGGCTAGACCTGCACCAGCCAAATGAGATCTTCAGCCCAAAATGCCGCTCTGCAAGCGTGGAATTTGCTGACACTGCGGCTGCTGCGCCACCTGCAGGACTTCATGATGCCGCTTCCAGCGCCACCACCCGCGCTTGCAGCTGCGCTATGAGCGCTGCCTGTGCTGCAGTAGCCAGCATCTCGTTGTCCCGGCCTGTGGCCCGTGCAGCAGCACTACCTCCGTTGCTTGCAGCCGTAGGCAGTGAGCGCTGCTGCACACGCTCTCCTATCGGGCTCCCAAAAAAAGCTTAGTCTTTCGGCCCCTTGCAGCTGCACAGTGACGTTTGCGGCTGCTGCGCCGCCTGCAGGACTTCATGGTGCGCGGCGACCAGCTGGGCGAGCCGCAGGACGGTCAGGTCATCATCGAGTACTTCCCATACGTGAGTGCCGCTCCGCGCGGGGCCACTACCGCGCATGCAAACCCATGGCCACTACCACGCATACAGACCCATGACCACTACCGCGCATACAAACTCATGATCACTGCCGCGCATACAACACCATGACCACTACCGCGCATACAAACCCATGGCCACTACCGCGCATACAAACCCACTTCCACGCATACAAACCCATGGCGGACGCACAACACCCCGTGCGCTGGGGCGCTGCCGCAGCTGGTTTGGCGCACCCGCACGAACGGTTGCCGCAATCGTAATTGTAAAATACCATACCGTAAGCACTTGCAAGGTACACGTCAGTGCCTGGCGTGTGTTTGGTGCACGTTCCATGCAGCACCGCGTGTTTTCACGGCTCTGTACGGTTCTCACACCGGTTGCGGCTGCCACGTTGCGCGCCTGCACATGGCCGCGTCTGCATGCGGTGGCGCGCACGCAGAGTAGGGTTTCACACGTACTTTTATTAAACTCTGCTTAGGGCGCGGAAAACACTTATCACACGGTGCGTGCGTGACCAGGAAAAGGATGATGAGACACGCGGTTGCTAGCAAACACGCTAGCAATGCTCAGCACAGTTTCACCCGTACGCATGGGTGGGGGGCCGCGCGCGCTAACTCCTCCGGCACACGTCACCACTTTCAAAGTCTGTTGGTGCGCTGGCTGTCTCCAGCTGGGCGGGCCGGCACACCCGCGCTCACTGCTCAGCCACCGGCATTTTTCTCATTTTTTTGGGCTTGCGGCGGCGCAAGCCGTCTGTGGTCGGCGAGGGTGACAGGTTTTCGGGGGGCGCAGAGCTACAAAGCGGCGCGGCGCACGATGGCTGCTCAGAGTCACAGCTGGCCGCAGCGGCATGGCGGTTGTCAGGCGCCACGCTGCCCGCACTGGCCGTGCCACTGTCTGTTTGCTCAAAATTCTGCGCACTTCTCACGGTGCCCCTGCTCTCCCCCCCACCCGAAATGGAAACGGGCTCCCCTGAGCCCGCGGTCGCAACATTGCTGCACACACGCAACCAAGTGCTTGGCAGGCGCGAGTGCGCGCAGCCACCTCAGCGGTAGAGTGTGTCGGCCGTGTGCCTGCCCTGCGCTGCTGCTGCTGGTCCCGCCTGCCGCAGAAAGACAGCGGCACTTTCTTCCAGAAGCTGGTGGACCGCTCCGAGCTGGTGCCGTACCACAATGGCGGCGACGCCACCAGGTGCGAACTTCAACTGTGGTACCACACTTCAACTCTGCTGGCCTGCTGCCCGGCGCGGTGCTCGGGCCGGCACCGCCACCCACACGCAACACCGCGTGTGTGCACTCGCCGTGCACTTCAAAGTTGAAGTTGCACACAACAACACAGGCGGACACCAATGGGCCAAAGTTGCCTGCAACGGGCGGCGGCTGCATCCGCAAGTGCTGCTTCTCTGGCGCTTTGGGCCTGTTGAGACGCACCACCGGCGCTGTTGAGCCCGCGCGCACTTGCTTGACAGCGCCGGCTCAGCCAGCGTGCTCCCTGCGCTCCCTATGCGCGCCTGTGCAGGTGGAGCCCTGAGCTCATCACACAAAATGGCAAGCACAACACCAGCAAGCGGGCAGCGAAAGAGGACCGGGTGAGCGCTTCCCCGCCCCCGCTGCGCGGCGCCAGCGTGTGCACACTTTCGCCTTCACTACCCAATAATTTCAATACTTCCTGAAGTATTTTATAAATAAATACTTCTAAGTACAAGAGAAATGGCGGGCAGGCGCGAATACCATGCTGCGGCGTGGAGGCCAGGCGTCACGTGCACGCGACCAAAGCGCGGCGGCGCTGCGTCTGCCGCGCTAGGGCGCGTCGGCACTGTCAGCGAAGGCAGCCCATGCCACCGCGGAGGTGATAGGCTGTGCCCGCTGCTGCCTCCCCACGGACAGCGGCAGGCTCCCTTGCCCTCCTCGACAGCAGTTGAAACCGCCCTGTTGCTGTGCTGGCAGACACCATCGGCCCCGCATCCCGTGGCTGTGCACAGCGCTGCGAGCCTCTTCAGCGCCATGTGCTCTTTCGCGCACCTGTTGGCCGCCGAGCCGGCTGTCGCCGTTGATTGTGTGCCTGCGCCGCCGCTGCCCGCCCCTGCCGCCGGTGCCTCGCTAGGGTTGCGCGAAAACGTATATAGGCAACTTTTTCTTTTTCTTGTTAAAGCATATGTAATATCATGCCATGCTGGGCCAGCCACCATGCAAGAGCACCAGACAGACGTTAAGGCACGCACGCCTGTGCCAGGCTGTCACTATCGGGGCTTTTTTCGTTCATTAACCGCATACGCTGTATACTTCACAGTATACTTCACAGAAGTATACGCTCCGTATACGGCGTGCATGGCTTGCTCATGTACATTACGTTTTCACGCAACCTTGTGCGTCGCGCAGGTGACGAGCCTGAGGCGATGGGGGCTCGTGATGGGCTTTGCTCAGACCTACCTGGACGCCGCGCTGGTGCAGCAGCACGGCAACGAAATGAACGTGAGTGCGCCCCCTGCGCCACACCACAGCCGCCTGCACCTGTGCATGAGTGCCATAGGCAGTGGCATCACGCCACGCCTTCCGAGCCTGCAACGCCCCCCTTTTTCTGGGGGGGGGGGGGGGGGGGACACGCAGCAGGGGCGGGGGCGGCCTGTGCCTACATTGACGCAAGCAACGGATTCACGGCGCACACTTCATGTGCCTGCAGGGTTTTTGGTGTGCGTCTTGCGCACAGTGGGGCGGGTGTGCGGTGGGAGACGCACCCGCATGTACAAGAGCAGTGGGTGAGGCTCCTCCAAATGTTCTGTTCTGTCTTGCTGTGCGCGCCCGCGCAGGTGCAGCAGGCGGAGGAAGCGGCGGCTGAGGCGGCGGCCAACCAGGTCTGTTTCGCACTTGTGCGCGTGCCGAGCTGCCCTGCAGATGTCAAACGGCGCCTGTGTGCAGCAGTGCCGGTCGCCTGCCGCAGCCAGCCGCACTTATTCGTGTACCCACGCACCGTGGCGGCGTGTGTGAGTGTGCTGGGTTGCGGTGGGGCTGGCCAATCCCAGCAACCAAGTGCTTGGCGCGTTACTGCAGCGGCTGGAACTGTCCACCGCTGTCGCCCATGTCAGGTGCCACCCATGCGCACACAGAGCCTTGCACCCGGTCACTTGAGCTCACACACGGCCAATGTGCTACGCAGCGGCGCCAGTGACTGCGTTCCTGATGCGCCTGCAATCCTTGGGCCGCTGCATGCGTGCCTGTGCAGGCGCAGGAGCCGCCGCCTCCGGAGCCTGTCAATCCACAGGTGGATCCGGACGAGGGGACACGGCCGGTCCTGGGGCGGCGCCGCGCCTCGGAGATGCCCACGTGAGCACCTAACTTCAACTTTGAAGTTTGTGCATCAGTCCCAGAGACACGATGTCATGTGCGCACACGGTACAAACTACGAGAAGGCTAGTTGGGCGGGGAGGGTGCGCGCATCAGCGGGACGTGCTTGTACGCATCAAGGGTGGGTGCAACGCTGCACGCCCGTGTGAGCTTCTAACTTCAACTTAGAATGTCAACTTGAAGTTCACTGCCGGTGCTGGTGCCGCCTGTGCCCTGTTCTCACGTGCGGGAGCGTGGGCGCATCCCCTGCAGCAGCCACACTTCGCCAGAGAGCCTCAGCACACCACGGCGCCGCCCACACATGATGTCTGTGCGGTGCCCTGCGGCTGCGGTCTTGGCTCTGCGACGACCCACAAACACCACGCCTTGTGCACAAACCTTGCTGTGTGCCCGCCTTCAATGACGCGGCGCGCGACTGCTCGCGCTCATCAGCACAGTCGGCAGACAAGCCCCCCCCCCTTTCCCCCCCCTCCCCCCCCCCGCCACACACACATTCATGCGGCACCCGCCAGCCTACCACTCGCGTGTCGTGTCGCCACCGCTGACGCGCCACTGCTGCGCCTGTGCTCCCCCCCGTCCACCACAGCCTCAATGCGGGTGACATGATTGAGTACGTGAACCCCGTGTTTGGCGCCACAGCGCTTGGTGGGTGCCGGCGCCTGATGTATTGTGGGCCGCCTGCTGCCGCATCATGCACATGTGTTGCTTGAATGCGTGCGTCCCTGCACCATGTCGCTGCGCCACTGGTGGGGGGGGGGACGCGGGGGGGGGATGGGGGGGTCTTTGGTGGCACAAAGCATGACATCGCATGGGCCGCTGCAGCGTGCCGTCATGGCTGTCAGTGCGCGCATGAAAGCGACCCAGTGTGTATGTGTGCCATGTCGGTCAGTCATCACCACCAGTTTGCCGTCGTTTTCTTGTAACTTGCGCATCGCCGCGCTGTGCTGCGTGCTGTGTGTGCTGGCAGAGGTGCGCTTGTGCGCGCTTTGCACGACGCTGCTGTGCTGCCGCTACACGCCGCCTGCTGACAGCCAACGACTGCTCATGTGCATGGTTATTCTCTGGCGCAGGCATTAGGAGGACAAGGGTGCTGGAGGTGCGCGCGCCGGATGCAAGGGGCCTGGAGCCGCTGGTCCTGGAGAATGACGAGGTGGTGCCGGACCTGCCTCTGCGCATTGTGAAGAAGGTGAGCTCACATGTATGTTCTGAAGTATGTCACTGTAACAGTCGAACAACATGGCGTGCGCACGCGTTTGCACACATCAAAACTGTCAACCCCACATAAGCTGTTGTGAGTATAATATGAAAACTCATCTAGGAGCGATAAACTCTAGGTGTCCCCACCGGTAGGGGCCGTCACCCTGGGCGGACCCGTGCAAAGGGGTGCACACAACAAAAACTAAGATACATATACTTCGTGAAATATTATGGATGCCAGACTGCTGCAAGTTTTGTCAGCAAAACTCACCACTGTTTGCATCAAACGCGTAGCGGCTCGCGAGCGCCTCCCCCAGGGCCCGGGCCCCTTCTGCTCCAGGGTACCTGCTCAGCGCAACACATTCAGCAAAGCATAGCATTGCTCAGCGCAGCAAATGCAGCAAAGCATAGTATTGCTCAGCGCATCAAATGCAGCAAGCATAGCATTGCTCAGCGCAGAAAATAAGGCAAAGCATAGCATTGCTCACCGCAGCAAATATGGCAAATGCAGCAAAGCGTAGCAGATCCAGCACAGCGGGCGGCGCGGCGCCAGCACATACAGCAGCGGCCGCACAGTGAAACCCTGTTGCAATTGTACTCTGCATCATCCCTAGCCCTCAAGGACACTGACCGGCGCGTGTAGGTATGGGGGCTGTATGGTGCTTTCACCAGGTGGACAAATCACGCCACAGGCTTCCGCCTGGCGTTAGTGCCCTAGCCACGGCAGTATCTGGGATTAGCAGCCGTTCAGGGTTCTTTCACGGTGAGCTAAGCAGTCACCAAGGTTTTGTGTTTCTGAAGAGCAGTATTGGGCCTCAAGGGTGGGCGCGACTGAGTGTGAGGCGGGGGCCCTCCTGGTGCCCAGCACTGCTGTTCGCATGTGTGTGAACAAAAAAAGCAGTAGCAGTATATAAATGTACGTGCTATGAAGTAGTACGTATGAGAGCAGCCATGTACATGGCGCATGTGTGTGATTTAGCAGGTACTGGGGGGTATGCGTGTACGGTATGCCGCAGCCGAGCCAGCCGGCTGCCGCACCGCGGGGACACAGCCACGCACAGTTCACGTGCACAAAAACCTCATGTGCGCATACAGGCAGATAATGTAAGGGGGGATGTTCATGTTCAGGGATGTTCATTATACACATGTACACAGTCGAAGGCTCTCACCGATCCAGGCCGAAAAAGACGGAGGCCGCGAACCCTCGGAACACGTCTGCTGCTGCGCACACAAGGCAGAGGACACGAGCAAAGACACACAAGGTCGCACGTGGGCTGCCTGCCTGCATGCAGCATTGCCGCCAGTGCAGCATGCGGGGCATGCCCGGCACTCTGGCACTGGCAGTGCATGCGGCTGCTGGCATGTGGTGATTGGGCTCAATCAGACACTGTCCGGGAGCGTTACCCGATGTCGACAGCCAAGTGACACAGTGCTCTTTTGCCCAAGCATAACAGGCAGGAGTGCGCGGCAGGCTCTGTGAATGAGGTAAAAGGCGCCTGGCATGTGTTGCACCGTGAGCGGCGCATCTGGCGGTACTCTAACGCAACGGGCCCATCTACCGGTGCTTAGTAACATGACACCGTGGGCATCACTGCCGCTACAGTGTACTTGAAATACTACAGTAGTATATATTTCGATTTACATATTATACTTGGAGCTAAGACATTTCGTCTATATATATATATACATAAATGCTTTCGTGCCTCTGTTGTCAATGCTTTCACCGCGTACAAGCGTTTCCCTGCCGTTGCCGCGTCGAGTCAACAGAGTGCGCTCGCCTCAGCAACAACCAAACACATGGGAGCCGCCTAGACGGAAAACAACAGTTGAAGTACTGTGAAGTGTACCGTGGGCTGGAGCGATGACTCCTACGTATGACTCCAGTAGTTTTATTATTTGCACTTGGGGGCGTGCAAGAGCCCATGACGCGTGCATGCCAGCACGCTCACTGGCGGCCATGACACGAATCAAATGCACGACAAGTATGTACACGTGTACGGACCAAGAAGAGTACTAATAGTACTTCTGAAGTGATATACTTCTCTATATACCAGCAGAACTGCGCCTGGTAGCTCAGTTACGGTGAGCGGCTGAAGACCAGGCTATACAGATGAGTTGAGATGCAAACTCCCAGCTATGGTGGGCTGCTGCTGCTGGTGTTGGTGGTGATGCTAGCAGCCAACCCCACCTAGCAGCGCCAAGCCACTTCAAGCCACGATCGCGGATGTTTCAGCTGCTGCTGAGCACTACCCACATCAGCAAAACACCTTCCAGTTAACGGCAATGCTGTCCACTACAGGCAACGTTGCAACCACGCACAGCAGGCGCGGACTCTTGCTGAGCACCCGCGGGTGCTGCTGCTGAGCACCCCACTGCCAATGCTGCTGCTGAGCACTGCTGCTGCTGCTGAGCACTGCTGCTGCTGAGCACTGCCGCTGCTGAGCACTGCTGCTGCTGAGCAGCGAAGCCCACCTCAGAAAACAATTTGGGCAGTATGCCGTCTTCCGCCATGGCGTACAGCAGGCGCGGCTGTGCGATGAAGGACACCAGGACTACCAGTGGGAGTGTCACCAGCTCGCCAATGGCCGTGATGATGTACGCCCACTCCAGCCCGTGCGCGCGGAAAGCCATGGAGAAGCCACTGCTCAGCAGCAGCAGCGGCGGCAGCAGCAGCAGCAGCGGCGGCAGCAGCAGCAGCAGCAGCAGTGGCAGCAGCAGCAGCAGCGTGGACAGCATGCGGCAGTGGCAGCAGCGGCGGCAGCAGCAGCAGCAGCAGCAGTGGCGGCGGCGGCAGCGGCGGCGGCGGCATCGGCAGTGGCAGCAGCATGAGAAACATGTGGCGGTAGCAGCAGTGCGGGGGGAAACATAGCAGCAGTGGCTGCAGCGGCGGACATGTGGTGACAGCACCTTGGGTGTTGCACTTCTGGAAAGGGCTGCCGCCCTCTGGTCGTCGGCTGAGGTGCTGCCGAGTGGTGCGCTAGACTGTGAATGCGGGAGCAGCAGTGCAGCAGCAGTGCCTCAGCAGTGTGTACATGCTACATGCTAGTACTACGTAGTACTTTGAAGTACCGGTATATTGTTTCGAAGTATTTTATTATGCAAGGCGTGCAGCTGCCCGAGCCTCACCTGTCTGGGTCTAACAGACTATGGCATCAGTCACCACATTTTTCGAAACACACCAGTGCCACACAGTCTCATAATAAATGAAGTTCCTTATCAAAACTGCACGCCCGTGCAAGGCACGGAGCCCCACCTGTATGGGTCACATGATTTGATGATGCCAGTGAATACATACTATGTACTGTAGCACTACTCGTAGATCGAGCCCTAGCCTGCCGGCAGAGAACTTTGTGCGTCCATGTGCATACGCTGCCGGACATGTGCCATGGCCACGAGCGTGCCTGCATGCATGGCGTGGACTCTTGCACGCCAACAAGTGCAAATAAATACTTGCACACAAGTAAAACGACATACATGTAGTACTCAGTATCCCACCTGTTCGGGTCGAGCTCGCCGCTGGGCATGGCCCCCGACAGCGCCACGGCCCCAAACGCGTATACCGCGGTCGTCACCGCAATGGTGATGAACAGACTCAGCGGGACCGCACGGTTTGGGTTGTGCGTCTCCGCGCTGAGCAGGCAAACCTCATCAAATCCCAGGAATCCAAAGTATGCGGAGATGGAGCCCTTGAGAACGCCCGACACGCCGTACGGCTGCGTGTAGCGACAGCGGGTGGTGGCGTGCCGCAAAATGGTGAGAGTTTAAGTTGGTGAGAGTTGAAGTTGTAGTTGAAGTTGAAGTACACGTGCAGCGGCGTGGGTGCAAGGCGAAAGGGCTGGGGTGGTGGTGGCCGTGGCAGCCGGGCTCACTCAGGCGCCGTTCAGAGGCGGTATCTGGTGAAGCACAGCTAATTGCAGGTATTGCACTCGTTTGCATCAAAAAAAAAAAATGGCAGGTGGAGGCGATTCATGAAAAGCCTGCAAGTCACCACTGCGCCTTCCTAGTGCCGCTGGATGTAGGCGGTGGTGGTATGGCGACACGTGGTTCGGCTGACGTGTGGCGGCACCGGACGTAAAGCTGACACTGGGCGGGTGGGTGCTGCCGCATGTTACAGTTGGAAGCAGCATATACTTCAAGTACTACTTCAAGTACTTGGCAGTAGTGTATTTGAAGTACCTGCTATGAATAGTGGCATGTGCCTGCTCCTGGCTGCATGCGCGAAACCATAGCAGAGGTGCACCCAGCCAGTTGTGAATGCGCTGTGCGCTGCGCGCTTCCGACCTTTCAATCTCTTAGAAAATGACAATGTCTTGAAAAAAAGAAGGTGAAAACGAGCAGCAGCGGCGGCGGCAGCACTCACCGCAAAGGGCACCAGATTTTCGCTGTTGTGCAGGGACGCCGCTGTGATGATCATGAAGGCGATGAGCACAAGCTGCAGGGGCAGCACAAGAGTTGAAGTTGTGGGTGACGCAGGAGTTGAAGTGCGGTTGGCGGCACATGAGTTGAAGTTGTGGCCGGCCCAGGAGTTGAAGTTTGGTGGGCGGCGGCGGAACCAGCAGCGGCGGCAGAAGAAACGCAAACAGCACGTGGCGAAGAGGAAAGAATGAGACATTGCTTCTTCACTTCCATTGCTGGTGCACAGGCATGTTGATAGAAGCACAGGTGGTCAGTTCCCGGAGCCTGGTGTTTATGTATAGTACTTGTAAGTGCATGAAAGCAGTTGCCAAGCTGCATGGAACAGGTAAGCGACGGGGTAATGCAATGCACAGCATTGTGTTCCCCCATGCCGTTACTCGTCTCTCAACGAGTGAAATCACTGCGGCCTGCCCAGCAGCAGCAGCAGAGGCGAAGGTTCTGCAACAATGCAAACTGCTCAGCAGCAGCAGCACCCAACACCAGCGACAGCAGTGCTCAGCAGCTGCGTCCGTGGGCAGTGCTCAGCAGGCCAGCGTAGATATTGTTGGCTCGGGATGCTGGGCAGGACGATGCCATTCTTAGACAGCAGGCGCGCGCACGCGCGTGTGCACACTGAACACAGGGTTACTTTTTTGCACACCTGATGCATTTTGACCTATTTGCCCGCTTGTTTTTCCGCGTGTCGCACGAATGGTCGCAAATAAGGGCTTTTCATCGACTTTGGCCTGTGTGCAGATGTGTCTGCAACTGAGCACATGGTTGTCTGCACGCAGTGCGTGCGTGTGCGGCAGTGTGAGGTGGAGGGGGGGGGTGCCCCCCC
>JAULBY010011347.1:0-59363 GCA_032358315.1 Ophiocytium majus | reverse complement strand
GCGGGGGGGGGGGGGGGGGGGGGGGGGGGGGGGGGGGGGGGCTCTTAGCAGCAGGTGCGCATGAATTGGTGGCGCGCCGAGCATCATGCCTGTAACACATTGCCACACGGTGCGTAGTGCCTGGCTCGCGAGCTGGCAACTTGTAGTGGGAGCGCGTCCGGGCACGATAATAGTGTGTAAGGGTGGTACTACCACATACTTCGAACTACTACAGCAGTATGCTCTTACAAACGATATTCTGTAAATTCAGTGAGCCACTGCCAGTGCCTAAGTGCACCCAATAGCTGCGCCGGCTCAGCAGGCCCATCCAACACCACTGAGCCCAAGCCCCAGCGCCATCACCAGAATGCTGCGCCTGTGCCCATCATGCACTGAGCAGTGCTGGCCAAGCATTGTCATCTCAGCCGCAGCTTGCGCATGCAAAGACTGAGCCAGTCCGTGTACTCTTACTGAATTCCGCTCAGGGCAGAGAAGCCCTGAGAGCATGGTGTGCGCGTGAAGCAGCATGTCAAAAAAGTACACTCCATGCCGCAGCGGCATACACGGTACTACCAGTACCGCATGGCACCAGAGCGCCCAGCGTGCCATCTTCGGCGGCGCCAAACATACTTGTAATAAGCTCCGCTTAGGGCGCGGAAAGCCCTTGCACATGGTGTGTGTGTGTGACCGGAAAAGGCATGATCAGGCATGCTGTTGCTAGCGAACAAGCTGGCAATGCTCAGCACACACACACGTACCTTGATGTCCCTCATGAGCGTGTTGATGTTTTTGAGACGCAGCCGCCGCTCCTCCTCTGGAGCCCTGAGGCGCTGGAAAATGGCACTCACTGCACCCACCACATAGGCATAGCAGGTGGCGCCCACAAGCATGCACACAATAGCGTACCTGCAGGGTTGGCGGCAGGGGTTGTGTTGGTGTGTGAGGTACTACTGCTGGGTGGGGAAATGTAACTTGACATGTGTTTTGAAGAGCATTGCCTTGGCAGTAGGTGCAGGCGAGCTCTGCAGGTGCGTTCGCGTTCAACGGCGGTTGGTAAGCATCAGCTGCGACTGAAACAGATGCAACAACAGTATCACAGCTTAGGCAGAACATGTTAGTTTTTAGGGCGGCACACTGTTCAGTAGAAAACAGTAAGTGGCTGCTTACCCGGCGCCTGCCCAGCAGCCTACCGGGCCATGGCCGCACACACCATCTGGCACTTGCACAGGTGCAGCCCACCAAATGCCTGCATGCTGAGGTGGCAAATGGCGCGAACCATACGAAACTTCGGAAAGGCACCATAAGAGACTTCTGTCATACCGCAAGGGTGGTGGTATGCTGCACACCACGTAAATGTAACCTGCCACAGGCGCAATGACTTACCCCCGCATGGCAAAGGTGGTCAACTCGGTGTCGCCATACCCTGCCACAAGGGTACAGAATGGCACAGCGAGTGAGTGCAACCACCTCCATCAAAGCGAGAAAGAAGCCTGACACGCCTATGGGCGAGTTCGGCGCAGCTGTCAGCAGTATTGACCAAGCTCTGCCTGAGGCAATGAGCATCATGGCAGCAGCTTTGAAGTAATGAAATCAGTTTATGCACACGCGATGAGGCGCATGACTACACTGCACTTGCAGCAGGGATGGGTGGCCGCACCTGCGCGCTGCCACTGGTGCACCTCAGCTGCACATGCACACACTTCAACTTCACTGTTGAAGTTTATTCACAGCAGCTGCCAGTACCGAGACTGGTATTGGAACTGTGAGTTCAATTTGGACTCGGGCATTGGAATCGTGCAAAGTCCACACGTGAATTTCAGTGTGCAGCGCTCACCTATCGTTGAAACTGTCATAGTAGCCCTTGGGCGAGGAGAAAAGGGTGCAGGAAGGGGTGCGGGCGACAGCACACACACATTGCAGCAAAGAAAATGCAGCAAACGCAAGTATTGACAAGTCGACATGGACTGCCACTCATTTCGATGCACATAGTTTGTGCGTGTGCACCATTGATACTGGTGAGAAAAAACTGACCAGTATAAGTGTACATGCTTCGGAGTATACTTGAACAATACGTTTAAGGATACTATTTTGAAGCACAATATATAAATATATGTATACATGTGTATATATATATATACATGAGTATATATATACAAAGTACTACTGGTGCTTCAAAAGAACACATAGTAAGCACATAGACCCACCGCAACGCACTGGCGCATAAAAGTTTAATATGCGCTCCGTTGCATGCTGACATGCACGGTTCCATCGACATGCGCTGGCACTGGCATTGGTGGCGGCAAGAAACGTTTGACCAGAAGGTGTCATACACACCTTTGCAGTGCACAGGTGCATAATGGGCAAAATGCATTTCAATGCATATGAAAAATGCACACAGTTGAACCGATAGACATCGGCATTTGCCCACGTGGTAAGTGATGAACACCGAACAGTGCCTTCAATGCACACAGGTGAAGCGATAAACATTGGCATTTATCCCAGGGATAGACACTGACCAGTGCCTTTCAATGCACACACTTGCATCGATACGCATCGGCTTTCGAATGCATTTAGATGACCCAACGATGAACACGGATGAACACTGACCAGTAGATGCCATACACCCACTGCAGCAGAGGCGATGCGGCGTCCAGCCCATTGGCGGACCAGAAGGATGCGTCGTCCGTGTAGCTGGCCACCACAAACAGACCACACCCCATGTTGTGGAGGATGAGGGGCTGTGTGGTGGCACCATCAGCACACACACAGACAGGCAAAGAGGGCCATGGCCGGTGATTGGCTTACCAAAATGACTGTAACACACACCAGTGGCGCGTAGGGCAGTACTGGGGGGCAGCAAAATGCACCCGCTGTTCCCAAAGCTGTCCTGGCACAACAAAAGCGGCCAAGACACGCTCTAGCAGCTGTTTGGCTGCACAACTGGCACAGGGCAGTGGCGAGCAGTGTGCGGCTCGGCGGCATGCAAAATGCTCCATTCCATTCCATTCCTGCCACACGCCGCAGTCCCGTTCATGGGACTGCACTTTCCTGCCGTGCCATGCACAACCAGCACTCTTGCGCAAGCAAACCTGCTGATTGCAATGGTACCACCCGCACTTTCCGACGGGGTGTGTGCATTGTGTGGCTGGCATGTGTTGGCGGCACCGCATCATGGCTGTCCTGTGGGACCTGCAAACTTGAACTCACCACGAGCACCGCTGCCTCATAGAGGTACATGAGCTCGTAGTTGACGGCACGGATGCGCTCTTGCTGCTGCAGAACAATCTTGCTGGCCATGAACTGCGCCAGGCTGGTGGGAGAGGGCGGGAGGGGGAGAAGCTCAAAGCCCAGGGCCGGGGCGTACAGCACAAGTATAATGAGTTATCAATGACTAATGCTGTAGTACTTAAAAGTACTTCGAAGTATGTTGTACTCCTCAAAGTATGTTACTGTGTGTAATACCATACTTCTTGCAGTGGTACTTGGTGGCATGTGTATGCACACTGCGACACATTCTGCATGCGTACAGGTGTGCATGCCGGTACGCCTATGCAGAGCACGACCTCCACAACGGCGGCAAGGGCGAGGGGCCAGCAGGTGCCATCCAACACGCTGTGTGCGTGTGGGTCAAGTGGGCTTGCCTGATAACGTATACTTCGAAGTATAAACAAGCCATATACTACTGTAGTACGCCGTATGCGGAGCGTATATACCGCGTATATGGCTAACGATTCTGAAAACGTTTGTGATAGGAACAGTTTGGCGCAGGCGTGTGTGGGTGATGTCTTGTGCTCTTGCGTGGTGGCTGGCCCAGCATAGCAAGTTATTGCGCATGCTTTGACAAGAAAAAAACACCAATGCCGGTATGTGTTTTCGTGCAACCCTAGGCTCAACGCCAGCGGCACTCACCGACCGAACCTCAGCAACTTGAAAAGCTGCCCAGTCCTGTTGGGAAGCCAGTGCAGCATGGAATCCCAGGGCAGCCTGCGGGGACACAGGCGCAGCAGGGCAGCCGCACCCATGCTGAGCGATGGCTGCTGTGACGGACTTGCTCCGCAGAGCTTTTTCGTGGCATCAACATGAGCCCGTTGTAAATACACACTCTCGCAACCAAAAACAGAGCAAGAAATGGCACCACCGCGAAATGCATTAGTCGGTCTGTGCGTTGCACACCCATGCACTGTGTGTGCACATGTGTACATGTGCAATCGACTGGAATTCCCAGCAGCAGCTGTGCTCAGCAGCAGTTGTGCTCAGCAGCACCTGTGCTCAGCAGCACTTGTGCTCAGCAGCACCTGTGCTCAGCAGCACCTGTGCTCAGCAGCACCTGTGCTCAGCAGTGGTGTGCTCAGCAGCAGGTGGCTCCTCACTCACGCTGACAGCAGGTCAACCGTGAAACACGAGGTGAGGTACCAGCAGCACCTGCGCTCAGCAGCACCTGCGCTCAGCAGCACTTGTGCTCAGCAGCACCTGTGCTCAGCAACACCTGTGCTCAGCAGCAGATGGCTCCTGACTCACGCTGACAGCAGGTCGACGGTGAACCACGAGGTGAGGTACCAGTGCGCAATGTCGCGCCGCGTGGTGAGAAAGGTGCCGTCCGCCTGCCACACGGCAAGGTTGAAGTTGCACAAGATGTCCAGCCAGAACACCACGTGCACCAGACTGTGGGCCAAACACATGGCGCAGTGGCAGGAGAGGGGGGGGGGACTACAGTAGATCAGGTGACTTGCTGAAGCAGGTGTGGGGGTGTCGAGCACCACCACGTGCTGCAGCAGATGACTGTCCACTTGCGCTCAGGCACCTAGTAATAGATATCACTGCACCAATGCACAAGTAGGAAGAGCAGTGCGGCACCCAATGTGTGGGAGCAAGCGCAAGGCTTGCTGTGGTAAAGTGCTGCCAGGCTGCAGATTCTGTGCGGCTGTTACAGCCAAGGGCCGCATGCACAACAGCTGTTCGGCCACAAAACGCCCGTGCCCGCAAACAGCTGCGCGTGCAGCAGCGCCGTGCTTACAAAGTGAAGCCGTGCGCCCACGCGCGCATGGTGTGGTTTTCATCACTCAGGATAATGTCGCCCCACGCGAGTGTCACGGGCACCGTGAAACAGACGGTGACGGTGATGACCAGCACCACCAGGGTCCACGCCACAGACGAGACGCTGCGGCGGGAGCAGCGGCAAGCAGGGCACGTTGCCACCGCATTAGAGCTGACGGGCGCTGGTGGTGTGCATATGAACCCCTGCGTGTTGGCGCTGGCCAATGGCCGGGCACGCACACGTGCAGTGTGCGCAAACATGGCAACAACCAGCACTGCTGAGCAGAGGCATACCGTATGTCACATACTACAGTAGTACTATGTGTGACAGTAAACAGCGCCGCAGGTTGGCTGTCGTCAGCAGGCGCTACCCGCAGCACAACACGGTTTGGCGAGGGCATTGAACAGCAACCGTAACAGCATCGGCCTGCAGCATCTGCCTGGTTCGCACATCGCAGCGGCGTCCACGGTGTGTGACCTGCCACATGTACGCTTTTGAGAGCCGCCCTGGTACCATGCCCTTACAGACGTGGTGACAAGCATACACCATATCCTGTCAACTCACAAGTCGAGTCTCAACCACTTCTGACCAAGCAAAGCAAGCGTTCTGTTCTCTCAGCAGCAGCACATGCTGAGCACGCCACCGCCTCTTCCACCAGCGCACCTTTTCCACATCCTGCTAATTTCTTTTTTTCTTTTTCACTTTTGTCAAAAATTTAAATTTTACTCTTACTAAAACTGAAATAAACACGTGCACACACCTGGTGGGGTCAATGATGCGCCTGTCCACGCCACGCCCGCGCGGCAGAAACGTGTGCCAGCGAGACCGGCCGGAGGCGCCAAGCACCGGAGCCTCAAAGGCACGATGCATTTTTGCACGACGCCCAAGGGCCACCGTGTGCGCCGCACTTGAAAAGGGCTGCTCGGCAGCAGGTGCTCAGCAGCAGGCAGTAGTGTGAGGGGCAAGGGCGGTGGGCTGAGGTGGTTCAGGTGCAGCTGGCTGGTGGCAGGGCCGTGGCTGGGGGGCTGGGCGTGTGCATGGCAGAGGGGAGAGCGGGCGCAGGCTGGTGGTGGTCTGGTGTGGTTGGCGGAGTAGAGATGCGAACATGGATGCCGTTGCGGCGCAGGACGGTGCCGATGTAGCCGCCATGCAGGATGGAGAGGTGTGTATCAGAACAGCTTGGTAGTACATGGGCTCAGTGAGTCTGGCTAAGAACCTCTTGGCCCCACGTAGCAGGGGGGCAAATGAGTTGGGGCCACTGTGCTTGTCGTGCATTCTGCACCGGTCACACCCACCCACACTGAAGCCGCGCGCAACCTGTATTAATTGACACACTCACAGTAAAGCCGCACGAAACCTGTCTTAACTGCCAAAGGTGCACCGTAACTGTAGTTGTGTCATTGGTGGTCCTGCGGATCGAAGCACTGTCATCACACCTTCGGTACGCGCCACCACGGCGGCGCGCACAGCACTTGTTCACTGCCGTGCTCCCCTACTGCCGTGGTAGGTGCATGCCGCTGGCCAGAAGCCACAGGGCTTGCACAGCAGCGCCCAACAACAAGTTTTCTGCAGCTTCATGCTTGATACCTCGTAGTATTACTGGTTGATGATTATATCATACTTCAAGTATCACTGGTTGATGATTTTATCCTACTTCAACAAGTACTTCAGAAGTATTTATTTGGTGTTTTCTGCTGAGCATACTTCACAGAAGCAGTTTGCACCCACCTCGCCCACGGCCCGTAATGTCTCTTGGGCCGCCTGCAATGCCGCTTGCTCCTCCTCACGGAACATTCTCAACGCCTGTTCCGCACGCTGCTGCTGCCCGCCGCTGGCGCACAGCCATGCCAGCGGGGAGTTTGGCCGCGCCTCCTTCTGCTGCTGCTGTTGGAGCTCCGCTTCCTGTGCGCACGACCAGCAGCCAGGCAGACACAAGGACCGGTCAAGTTTTCATATTTAGTTTGAGTCATAGAGACATGAGGGCATCTGTGAACCAGTTATACTACGAGATCTATGGGGGTGGGTCGAATGCGCGGGCTGCCCTGCGGCGGGCGGCGGGCTAGCGCACGGCAGGCCCAGCGTCCAGGTCGGGGACAGGTGAAGTGCACGGCTGCAATGTGAGTGTGGACAAGGCAGCCGAGGTGTGAGTCAAAGTTACAACTAAATAGATGGCTGGGGCTGACTGGGTGACAGCTGATGTATACATACAATTGCAGAGCTGCCTCAGATGCTGCAGTTGTGCATGTGCACAGCACTGTAGTCACAGGGGCTTGCCAGCAGCAATGGCAGCAGCAGCAATAGCACCTCTTGTCGAGCACAATACGTGCAGTCCGTACAACACGGTGCATGGCGGCCCGTGCCCTTCTGGCCTGCCAGTGCCGGCCTGTACGCCGCCACTGTGCAGCCAACGGATGTCGACAGCACAAGCACCAGCACCCGCAGGGTGAAATCCCAGGATGCAAAGCTGCATGATACACGTGCCAGGTGGCGCTCAACATTAGGCAAAAGTGACAACCTCGGTGGCTGCATTCTCTTACCGAAGGTAGCCTGGACCAGCCGCCATCACTGCTTCTGCCCCACAGCCGCCGCCAGCATGTTGACGATTGCGGACTCCGCTGCTCTTGCATCGACGCTTCCTGGTGTTGCAGGTCCATGGATGAGCTCGTGCCATAAAAGTGGTGCGCGGTTTGGCCCAGCATACCCAGCCCAGCCGACTCCGGCGACTCCATGCTCGCCTGTGCAGCCACAGCCTACCCTGCCCCAAGCAAGCTCTCGCCCAGATACACAAAAATCACGCAACATCTCGCGAACGGTCCGAAAGATCCGGAGCGTTCGCCCATGTTGAGGTAGTTGGAAAGGTGCAGCAATGCAGCCTGTGGTGCGTGCACATGTGCAATCACATGCCACTGCAGGCACATACCAAACACTGGCATGCATGGTGCGTCTGAGTCCGGCACATGTGCAGCCACGTGGAGCACAAAAAACATACCAAGGCATGCAAAATTGAAGGCACAAGCAGTCAGTATACTGCCAGTACATGCCACCTAGGTTCAGCGTGCACATCGTGTGCCAAGAACGTGCCCACATCGATGCACTCACAATAGTAACAGAAGCGGCAATGCCGCAGGCAGCAGCAGTGCAACAGGAGAAAACCAGGCCGTTCCGATATGCTGTCATCCAAGGGGCCATCTGACATCTAGGACAGCCACTGCCATGAAATCCGTTATGTGTTGTTGGCGGTACATGTGCGATAAAAATACACAAGTAACGTGGTACTGGACACGCAATGCATGCATTGCCACGGCGGCAGCTACCATCATGCACATGCCAGCACAGTGCAGTGTCAAAACGAAGCGAAATGCGCGGAGTAGCCCGCATTACGGCATGAGTTGCGCAACATCCATCGGCAGAAACCTGTGCTTCTGGGGGCACAACTAGCCAATGCTCAATATCAACAGCAACAAGTCACAAACTTCTGCCAACGATGACAGAAGCGATCCCCGTGCTCAACAACACTTCGAAACACGCAGGCTACATGCTACCCCCCACCAACAGTGCGGCGGCAGCCATCGAGCCTCTCACCCACCGACTGTGCAGTGGCGTGACAAACAACTCAACCACAACGCAACCGGTACCGCGCCAGCGCTGCAGCTACCCACCGCCTTGCCTCGCAAGGGCCGCCGCTACTCCCCCCAGTCCCTTCGCACCGCTGCCCGCCTGGGAGCGGCTGCTGCGTCCACGCACATGGCCCGCTCCCCCTTTCCCCACATCGCCGCCACTCCGCGCCGCCTGCTCCCCTCCCGCCGCCTCCAGCTGGCCAGACTCCCGCCGCCCGTGCTTGCCGCCGCCTAGCTTGCGGGCAATCGAGGCCTGCCGGCCGTGCACAGCCTCCGACACGCTGCCGCCGCGGCGGAGCGCTGCCGCCGCCGCCGCCACGCCGCTGCCGTGGCGGCTCTGCCCGTGCGGCGCGGGCGTGCCCCCCGGGGTCACCAGCAGGCACTCCATGAACCCCCGCACCACCAGTTTCATCTCTCCCACCGTCACCGCCGTGAAGTCCAGGCTGCGGCTGGGAAAGATGAGGCTGAAGGTGCGGTCCAGCACGTGGTCCGGCAGGTACGACAGGTCTGATGTCTCCAGCACCTCGGGCCCGCAGCGGACCGCCAGCATCTCGTCCAGCCGGAAGGTGTCGCTGCCCCACGTGATGGTGCGCATGCCGTCCCTGGAGGTGAGCACGCGCGTCACGCTGATACCGTTGCGGCCGTGCTTCTGCAACGCCATGCCGTGCTTCAGCACGGACGCGAGCGCCTCGCGCGCGACGACGTTGCTCTTCAGCCGCGGCCTCAGAAACCCCGCCGCGCCACCGTCCTGGGCCAGCGCCACGCCACCGCTGCTGTGCCTGTGCTTGTGACCGCCTCCGGTTGCAGCGCTAGGGGCGCCGCTGCCGCCGCTGCCGCCCACGCCACCGCTGCTATGCCTGTGCTTGTGGCCGCCGCCAGGCGTAATGCCAGGGGAACCACTGCCAGCGCTGCCGCCGCCGCCGCCGCCGCTTGGCACCGTGCCCGCTGCAGCAGACGCCGCCACACCTCCAGCCGCTGCCCCCGGAGCACTGGGGGCCTTGCGGTGACCGCCCTGTGCTGCTGCGGCGGCCTGCGATGCCGATGTGCCGCGGCCGGCCTGCAGCTGCGATGGTATGCTGCGCCGGGGACTCAATGCCGGGCGGGCGGGCGGCGACTTTGGCCATGCTGCGCTAGGAGAGGCGGCGCCACCACTGGTACGCCGCTCAGGGTCTCCGGCGTTCGCAGGCTGCACCATTGAGCTGTGCGATGACCGCCCTCTGCGGTGTGTGTTCGCTGCCGCCGCTGCACTGGCTGGCACCGCATCCTCCCTTTCAGCCGGCGCAGTCACTGCAGTGTGACGGGCAGCGCCGCTGACACCGATGCCCACTTGCAGTTGGGCCGGGGCCGCTGCGCTGGGGGCTGGTGCGTGAGCGGCAACGCTGCGCACACGGAGGCCCACTTGCTGGTGTGCCGGTGCCGCTGCGCCGGGGGCGCCACCAACACGGCACTGATTACCTTCTCCCCCCTCTGCCGTATGCGCTTTCGCCAGCCCTTGAACCAGCGCTCCCTCCGGGTTCCCTGCGCTGCAGCTGGCGCGTGCCTGCGCGTGCTGTTGCCGCTCTGGCGGGGCGTGCCGCTCGCCTGCCACTGCTGACATGCTAGCCGACCTTGGTGGCGTACTCCGAGGTGGAAGCACTGCCGCAGTGCTGTGCTGCTTGTGCGGCGGCTGCGGCTGCTGCTGTTTACCTAGTGTCTCCGTCAGCGTGCTGTCACGCACTTGGAGGCGCGCTGGCGCAGTCGACGTCCCCACCACAGCTGCAGCCGCGGTCGCCGCTCCAGTTGCCCGCCGCGCATTGCCGCCGCCACTGGCGCCAGCGGCTGTTGCGGCTGCTTTCGCCCGGGGCGTCTTGACGGCGCCGGCCGCCGCAGCGCTGGGAGCACTTGCAACACGCAGCTGTAGCCGCAACAGCTGGCGGAAGCCCGTCACGAGGGCGTCGCACTGCTCGCGCGTGGCGCACGTGAAGTCCAGGGTGCGCGCCGGCAGAATCAGGCTGAAGGAACGTTCCAGCATGCCCCTGCGCCGCACCCCCTCCAGCGCCCGCCGCAGGACTGCGGTGCCTGTCATGTAGTCCGCGCCTGCAGGGTCTGGGTCGAGGCCGTGGCGGCACTCCCTGCACTCCGCCAGGCGGTAGCAGTCCCGCCCCCATGTGAGGGTGCGCAAGCCGTCCCAGGAGTTGATGGTGCGCTTGCCGGAGCGCCCGTTGCCGCCGTGCTTGGTCAGCACCAGGGCGGTCCCCTGAAGCTGCTCAAGTAGGGACTTGAGCTCGGGCCCCAGACTTGCGGCTGCGGCATCGCTGGTGCAGCAGTACGGCCGTGGCTCTCGCGCCTGTGCCATGGTGGGTCAGTTGACAGGTGCTTGTGGCTGCACCACACGGCCAGGAGCTGTACTTGGCAGCTGCGAGGTGGCTGGCCCAGCTGGTTAAGCTGCTGCCTCACACTCAAACAGTGTTGGGGCGTAAGTCGATACAGCGGCTGCTGCGACCTACTGCTCAGCTGACCTGCTAGTGCTGCCAGTGCTGGCCGCAGTCGCGCGTGGTTGCCCGATGCTGCTGCTCTCCAAGCTGTTGCTGCCGTGTTTCTGCTGGTCCTACTCTGGTGTTGCTGTTGCTCCTGTGACACGCCTGTGTCCTTCGGGCCTCTCTCTCCCCTACGCTAGCGCGCTGCTGCTGTTGCCGTCACCACGGCTGCCTGCCGGGCCAGCACATGCCAGAACTAGACGGTGGCCTCCACACCGCTACCACGCTGTAACTGCTGGCGCGGTGGGCTGCTGCTCTGCCGTATGTTGCTGTACCGGTTGGCGCTTGTGCTGCTGTTGCACTGCTGTGGCGGCCGCAGTTGCACCCTTGCACCTGTGCGGCGCACGGCACAGGCTCGCCCCCCCCCCCCGGGACTGCTTCCAGAACGGCCCTTGGTGTGTGCTGCAGCGGCAGCAGCTGGCAGCAGCAGCGCGACCCGAAACATAAGGAAGGGAAGACCTGCAACAGCCACATTGCCTGTGGTTGCCCCGGTGCGCAATCAAGCCTTGAGGCGGAGCGGCAGTGGCGGCGCGGTATTTGCTGTGACCTCTTGGCAGCATTGCTGCGCAGCCGCAGGGAGGGACACCGGGCCCGGAACGTGTGTGTGTGTTGTTGCAGGACCTGTTCCAACTGAGGAACGAGTTCAAGCACACAATAGGGGTACCGCTAATTATGGCGCCCGCCATCTTTGCTGCTAGTTCGGTGCTGCTGCACGCTGCTCCTGCGCCGACGGTGTGTTGCGTGTCCTGCCGCAAGCAACGAGAGAAGAATAAAAAAGTAACGGTTACCATGAAACTGCCGGGCTGAGTGAGTGGAATCCGTCACGCCACCACAACAGCGCCCATGTTTTTCGACTATGCAAAGCTGTACGGGGTAGCAGCTCGTAGTAGAGCAAGTCAGGCGACCTCGCAACACCAGACGGGACCGGCCGAGCCTGCCGCGGCGCCGCCACCATTTCGCAGGTGGACGTCAACTTCACTTCGCAACCACAAACTGGCGCGGAATCCAGCCGACAGACCCGCCACCTGCACATCTGCCCACCCTTGTCCGGGGGTAAGGTGATTATCGCACACACACGCAAGAGGCGCGGCTAGCAGGGCAGGAGCAGTGGTGTCTGGCAGCGACACCCTGGTACCAATGGTGGCGCATCTGGGCCAGTCCGCGCGGTCGGTGAGGGAAACACATTTGCGTCTGCATACGCTGCTGCTGCTGCTGGCTGCCTCATGTATTCTTGCACTGAATGTACCCAAGTGCGTGCCAGGTCAGGCATGACTCATGAATGCTGATGTCGTGCTTTGCCTCAAGGAGGGATGACACACGGCTTGCGGGCACCTAAGACCTGGTACTTCCCTTGGTAGTAGGCGCACCAGGCCAGCAGCTTACAAACCTCCGATTTTTTCCCACAAGCCTGCCTCCTCTTGAGAAAGGCTGCCCTGCGCCATACATGAAAATTTCATTTTTGCCGCCATCTGCTGTCCGTATCAGTGTGGTAAGCCAATACAAGCCAATACACCCAGTTGCGCTGTACTGCGTCTTTGAAGACAGACATTGACATCACGCATGCTCATTGCTGTCAGTGCCGCCAAGTACCAGTATAATGTACTCTCATCTACAGCGGAGGGCGTGTGCGGCAAAACCACACAGGCCAACAACATCGAATTAAAGCACCTGTACGCACCAGCCACCAAGCACTTGAACCAATCGCACTGTATTTGTGCATGCTAGAGATGCACAAACACCTTCCGCCTACCCTGCCAGTGTTTGTGTGCCTGGGGCGGGATGGTGCAGCCCTGCTGCAGCATCAGCCGGCATACCATGCGGTATGCGCGTTCGACATGCATGCATTTCGCCACGTGGCCGCGCGGGCATATGCTGTAGCATACCATGCAAAGTGCATGCCCACCATGTGAGCCATCGACTGGACCAACTTGTGTCACCCGCTCGGCTGGCGACAGGGCGACGGCATGGCAACACACCTACAATGGAGGCCAACCACACCGCCTTGGCTTGCCGCATGCAAAGCGCCGCAAAGGGCGCGCAATGTGTCGGACGTGACGCCTGCAAAATTGCCCTGGGGCAGAACTTTGTACCCTGTGATACTGCAGCTGCAGTCTCGGCTGCACGGCACAGCAATGTGCCGTTCAGTATCTGGGCGCTGGTGCGATCACTTCCACTGGCAACTCTGGCTCTGTGATGGTGGTGTACCCCGCCTTCCTGAAGCGGGCCCTAGCGCGCGTTGCCAGCACGGCCACAAGTGCGGCAATGAGTGCCAGCACCACCGCCATGAGCAGCAGCATGCGTGGCAGGTGCGATGGGATGGGGGGGGGCAAACGCCCTGTGCCTCCCGGCGCGCAGTCACTGAGTGACACCTGCGATGACACGCCGTGTTGCCAGGAGCAGAAGCCCAGGGCGGCGGCATGCTGAGATGTCGTGGTTGGTGTTCACAGTTGTGCGACGTCCATAAAATTCATGAAGTGGCGGCAGGGGCAGCGGCGGCGTAGGCAAGGTACTGCTGAGCACGCAGGAAGAGCCAGGCATTGCTGCTGCTGCCACTGTTATTCAGAGCTGCAATGGAGTACATGACCATGGCTACTGATGCTTCTGCTGCTTTTGGTGCTTAAGATTTCCAGTGCTGCTACCGTTGCAAGTGCTGTATACAGTGGCTCAGTATTGCGGCGGCCATGCACTTCTGCTGCTGCACAATGCGTACATGTATGTGTCATAAGTGGCTCACAAGTGCCACTGACAAGGTTCACCAAGCCTATTACTAGAAGTGTAAGCTTGTGCCCTCTGCAAGCGCATGGCCGTCATGAGTACTGTTGCAGCTCATGTGGCAACAAGCGAAGCCAGCTAGAACTGTTCAGTCAGCTGTGGCGCAGCACACGCACCTGCCGCCAGCTGCGGTCGTCAAGGCTGTACAGCCACACGTCATTGGCCAGCTCGTTGGCGACACCAAAGGCAGGTGTCACCTCCCCACCCATCACCACAAGGGACGGCGGTGCGTCGCCCTGACTGCTGCGCCACACGTCCAGCAGGTGGCCAAAGCGCGCAGCGGGGCGGTTCGGGGGCTGCACGTGCTGCACCCACGCGCGCGCGCGCAGGTTGAAGCTCCACATGTCGTTGAGCGTGGCGGACTGCGTGGCAGTGCACAGTGGTGGCAGCGGGCATGGCGGGTCATGTGCATGCGCACTTATAAATTCATGTATGTATACTTCAGAAGTACTTCTGAAGTATGTCTTTGTGCACCAGCTGAGAAGGGGAGCGGCTGCACAGCACGCGGGCTCAGGCTGCTGCCAAACACCGAAGGACGCTGGCACCATGCCGCCGCATGCGGAAGTGCGGCTTGGCATGCTAAAGGGTGGTGCTGAGGATGCACACAGGGTGTACACATACGTGTTGAGGATATACAGTACACATGCTCAGCACAAAGCTTACCTCATCCTCCGACCAACGCCCGCCAAACACAAACAGCGACTCCTGCTCCTCCACCCACACCGCGCCATGGTGGTCGCGTGCCACTGGCCCCTGCATCCACTTGTACACGGAGCAGCCATGTGAGTTGCACAACACAACAGCGACTAACACGGCGCAGATTGCATTCAGTGGACCAGGTATCAATTGGGGCGCGCTCTCAGCAACAGGATGCAAACCAGCAGCTTGCGCGCCGGCAGCGACTGTGAAGCACGGGTCAACGCAGCTAGCAAAAGCAAACTGCACTCAACATGGTGCACAGCAGCCTGCAGGCCACACCAGGTAAGGTACTACACTAGGCATGGAATGCCACCGCTGCACTTGCACTTCCTGGTCGCAACTAATGGCCAATGTATATAACAGCCTGGAGAGTCGAACATGCACCACCATGCCTCCCCTCACCATGGCACCATGAGTGGGGGAGGAGGGGGTGTCACCGTGTCATGACCTGGTGGCAAGCACCACACACACGCGATGTTGGAGAGTCGTTCACATGTGGGCATGCCCTGGCGTTCGAGCTGCCGCGTACATGTATGCTGCCAGCATGGCACAGGTGCAACGAAAACCGTGCCCCTGACGCCCCTTACGTGCAGTATGTCTGTTGTGTTCACATGGGGGGCAACAGCTGGCTTGAGGAGCTCCCACGTGTCAGCAGCCGGGAAATAGGCCCAGATCTCGTTGAAGTAGATGTGCATGCTGCTGTGCGGCAGCTTGCGGCGCCCTCCAAACAGCAGCAGCGCCTCGCGCTCACCTGTCACACACAGGCGCCCCCGATGGCGTTGTGCGGTACCATCGCATGGATGACGTTTCTGGTGGTGGAAAAAATGTACCAAGCCACTGGCAATTTAGTCTTCAGTCTGATGCGGCATGTGGAGTGAACTGCCAGGCACAGCACCACACAGGTGCGCATGTAGCGTCTCAGCAGCTCGAGTGGGCTTCATTCAGTGACAGAGCCTGTGCATCAATGTGTACTAGATGAGATCGATCACAAACCCTTCCGCAATGCCCCTCACACCATTCACTAAGCCACCCGTTCACCACCCTGCGCGCACTGCGACACTGTGCAACACCCACCAGCGCTGGCTTCACTCCCCGCAGCACCCTCGCTGTCACCCACACCAGCCACACCAACCGCCCCACTCCCCGTTGCCGGAAGCACACCACCTGCCGCCAGCCCTCCATCACCGCCGCCAGGGGCAGCCGCACCAGCGCCACTTCCACCGGCCGCCGCTGCTGGCTTCACCGCCGCCAGCGGCAGCACCACCCGCGTGAGCGTGTGTCCCCAGCGGCAGCCACCCGGCAGTGGAGCGCGCTCTTCCCAGGGCCCCACCGCCCTGGCGCCGCCGTCGCCAGTGCCTATGGAAATGGTGGAGGTGCGACAGTCACAGCCCTGCTCCGCCCCCTTGACACGCCCGCTGCTGACAACTAGAGTGCCGCCCGCGGTCATGGCCATGGCGCTGCCGCGGCGGTGGCCCGGTGGCGCGGTGGGCGAGTGTGGAGACTCTGCGAGCAGTGTCCACCAGTTGAGGTCCGCTGACGAGGCGGCTGGGGTGGGCTGCGATGGCGGGGGCTCTGGCGCGGCGCGCGGCTCTGCTCGCAGTGGGGTAAGATGGGGGAAAGCAGGGTGTAAATTGGAGACATATGCCAGGTTTTACTGGCGGCTTTTGGCGGGAAGCACGTGGCGCAAGTGAATGGCATTTGGCAGTGTGTGGCTTTGCGCTGCAGCATGACATGCAGCACTGCGAAATTTCTCACTATTGAAAGTAGAGGGGCAATGGCATAAAATGACATGCTGTCTGACGGTGCCCTTGCGCTGTCTGCAGATGCCACTGCCAGCATGCGCTCGGTGCATGACTAACACATGTGTGACACTTGCGTGCCTGCGTGACATACTTAATGCAGCGCACTAAAAAGCAGGGCGGTTCGGACAGTGAAGCACTTAAGCGCACACACCTGCAAACGCCCACAGGTCCCCCATGTAGTCCTTGCTCTTGTCGTTGTCACCGCCAAACACCAGCAGCGTCGTGGCGTCAGGAGAGCGGGTCACACTAGCCTTCCACCGCGGCTCAGGTGCTAGTCCTTTGCCGGAGTGCAGCTGCCTCCAAGTGAAATCTCGTGATTCGCTGATTTCCAAGGACCAGGCGTCATTGAGGTAGTTCTTCCCACTCTTGTGATGTGAAAGGTGGTCAATGCTGCACGGGCGTGGTGCAGGAGCAGCCATGGTAGCATCAGTACGGCATGGCAGGCAGGCGTATAATAAAAACGGGCGTACTTTATATCTAAGCGATTTAGTTCTATGGGGTAAAACTAATACTACTTTGGGACTTACTTGAATAAACATCGTAGGGTTGACTAATCCTCAAATCCCAGTTTAATCCGGAACCACGAAGTATTACCCCGCTAAAACCAAGACTTTTGGCAGCATGAAGTAAATTTTTTAATTTTCTTTGTAAACTTCCATATATAGAAGAGGGAATGTGCGGGCCACCTTTGGTTACCTGCTGATTGCCTACCACTTTTCAAAATTGTCACCATAAAGGCTAGTAGCACCCGCCACACCAGCAGCGCCAGCAGCAGGTGCAGCATCAGTACGGCAGGCAGGCAAAAGCAGCGACAGCAGCAGCTGAGGCAGCAGCAGCAGCAGTGCTGCTCAACAGCAGGAGCAGCAACAGCAGCACGCACCAACCAGCAGGAGCGGTCGTGCTTGCCTGCCCAAAGAGCGGTCATGTCGCTGGGAAACCAGCTGGGCAGCAGAAGTGGCGGATTTGCTCTCGAGGAGAAGGTGCAGGTGCATGATAAGGGTCGAGGTTGCATGCAGGCACACCTCCTCAAGTGACAACGCAGCGCAGCACCACACAGCCTGCAAGAAACAGTAACATTCCGAGACGCGAAGCGAGGCTGATGGTGTTAGTAGGCGCTGTGCAGCTTACCCCTTGCCTCCAAAGACGACCAGCTTGTCGCTGAAGGCGGGCTCCAGTGGTGGCTGTTGCTGGCGCTCTGCTGAAGACAGCCTGAGAATGGCAGCGCCAGCGTGCTTGCGGCAGAAAGGGACGATCGGCTCGGCTCCTGCCGCTCCTGCGCGCAAGTCGTCGCCGCCACTCGGCCCCGCCGAGGCTGCTGCCGTGCTAGGCTCCGCCATGTTACTCTCCAGACACCGCAGCAGCAGCAGTCGCCTTTGCTGGTGTTTGCGGCTCTTGCCCCTCCTCTCCCTGCTTGTGGACGGACAGACACCGCAGCAGCAGTCGCCTTTGCTGGTGGCTGCGGCTCTTGCCCCTGTGCCTGCTTGTGGAGCTCTCACCCACAGGTTTTCTTCCCGTTGCCACGCCGCTGAACCCTGTCGGTGCCCCTTGGGCGGCAACTTGAAGTTGAAGTTGAAGGTCATGCTCGCCCCCCATATGCTCCCCCCTCGCTCGCCCGGCGTGCTAGTGGGAGTGTAGTGAAGGAGTGGCTAGTCTGAGAGCATGAATCCGCAGCAGGGGGGGGCGTGCCACCACCCCTGGTTTTATGCGTCGCTGGCTGACTGTGCCCCCCTCCTCGCCCATCTTCAACACTGCTCTCGGAACGGCCAATCGGTCCACAAAGAGCTCCAAGTTTGTGGTAGTGCCCGCGAATGGAGAGGATATATATATACCAAGATCAAATCCACGCGCCCCTTTTTGTAAAAGCTGGAAAGCATAGTCTCTCAACCCTACGAACCTGGCGGGCGAGGCACAAGCTGGGGCATATATCAACTCATGCAAAGCGCCGCTCAGTGAATCAATCCCGCAACCCCGGGTACGCCGGACACGTGTCAAACAGTTTCATGATTTCCGGGGGTCACCCAGCTGTGGCCAGACCACATGCAGCCAAGGGCTGCCCCCGACAGCTCTTCCTGTGTATACTACAGTAGTACAATGTCACACCATAGATTTACAGTAGGTGGGTGCCAAACACGATTCACTGTGGTTGATGGGGTTTCGGCCTTGCAGTGAGTCGCCGCACTGTGCGTTTTGATGCCCGTGTTGTTAACGACACAGCTCAGTGAACGACGCCAGCGGGGGGGTGTAATGTGATGCAGCAACTTGCACTGAAGGTACTTGAAAATGCACAAAACAGTGACATCATCATATGTGCACGCCTCTCTGCCGCCATGGTACACAGCACATGCGCTTGCTGCAAGCATCATCGCTGGACTCACTCACAAAGCAACCAGCAGCACCAACTCAGCACACGAGCAGACACACCCGAGCAAGAGGGTTGTGTTGTCTATTATGTGCTTACAGGGCGCGTGCCTGTGTGTCACCAGGCACAGCCCTGACTCTTCCCAAGCTTCCGTGTAAAATGGACGGGCGCCCGCACCCCACACAGGGGGGCGCCGCCGCTGATTTGATAAATGCCACATATGCAGCCCGCCAACACACGTGCGGCTTCGCACACGGTTCATGCTGCACGGGTCATGCTGTTTTTCGCTGTCTGATTCTTCTTTGCGGGGAGTTGCTGCATTCATGTCCAGCAGATGTGCGACCGCTTCACATGCCGCCGCGCGCGGTGGCTGACCGGTCCTTGGTCCAGCTGGTGCCGCCAACAGAAGAGATGCAAGGCGTCTGCGCAGGGGGCACGAGGGATGGCGGCGGGGGGCGGCGATGAGCAAGGGGAGCCTGACGAGCCGCCGGCAGTCAGGCAAAAGCATAAAAATATATAGAAAATTTTATGGCATGCTCCATATTTTGTAAACATTTACATTTGTTCAGGGATTTTTTTATAGATGGTCTGGTTGTAGCAATGGGACATGCATGGTGCTCGCACACACGTGCCAGTGGTTTCTGTATTTTCCGTCAAGGGCTCACTCTGGTTGGGGGACATGAATTGTTGCCGCAGCAGCACCAGCGCGGCTGTGCGAAAACCGCGCTGCGTGTGAGACCCTTGTGCTCAGCGCTCGGGGCACAAACAGGCATCCACACCCTCCATTTTATAAATCATCCTGCTGCCAGCTCAGCACAGGGCGCCCTGCTGTGCACGCGGCTGTGCGCACGTCTGGCCGAATTAATCACGGCTGCTCAACCCGTGCACGCCCCGTGAAAACGTACCTTGCGCAGGTATGGGAAGCCCTCCTCGAGGACGCTGCCAAGGCAGAAGTCGGCCACGTCCGCACGAGAGATGGAGCCTGCACATGCATTGCGCAGGTTTGGACGAAAGTCAGCAGCGCTCGGCGCCAGCATGTTGGTGTTGTGGTGCGTACAGTGGTGTAATTTACTGGTTGAAGTGCTGGGGTTGGCAGCAGGGGCAGGGTGCCATGCGCACGCACCACAACTGAGAAGCACGTGGTTACACAATTGGCACACATCAGGCTTTGTGTGTCCGCATGCGGTACTGTGTGCGCGTTATGGTAGGTACTGGCCACCACCACTACATCTGGGGTGCCAGGTGGGTAGGTTGGCTACACTGTAGCCTTTTTGCAGTCAGGCCACTGCCGCAATATGCTCTGCTGCTGCTGCTGCTGCCAACACCAGACAAGAACACAAACTTGTTGTGTCCAGCAACAACCTAACACCCGAGCCAACTTCAACCACAACTTCAAGCGCAACTTCAAGCACACGTACCTGCTTCGCCAGAGATGACGTTGATAACGCCAGTGGGCTTGTCCACCGTGAGGCACAACCTTGCTGTTTCCAGCAACAACCCAACACCCAAGCCAACTTCAACGGCAACTTCAATGGCAACTTCATCAGCAACTTTAAGCGTACACATACCTGCTTCGCCAGAGATGACGTTGATAACGCCAGTGGGCTTGTCCACCGTGAGGCCGCCGGGCCGCACAATGCACCACTCCAGGTCAGAGCCGGGTCCGCCGCTGGTGGTGAACAGGGCCTCCTGGTTGTTCTTGTCCTCAAATATGTTCTTCATCACAGTGAACCTGCGTTGCACAAGAGGTAACACCCGGTTGTCAACAGGTTCCTCAGTGTCCCACACACAACATGCGGGTCTTCTCTGGACGGCATGCACCGGGCAGCAGCGGCTGCCGCGCTGGCACTGGGCCTTGGGCGTGTGTGCGACTGACCACCAGCACACTTGCTGAACAGCACAAAAATACTGCCCATACATATGTCAAACACTACACATGTGAAGCAAACATAGCACATGGCGGGGTGACTCTGTACAGTAGGCGCGCAGGCACAGGGCTGCTGGCGGCGTGCTGCTGCAGGGCAGGGGTAGGGCAGGGTACTAACATGAGCATCTTGAAGAAGAAGGGGGCCTGGTTCTCGCTGTCGCCGGCGCCAATAGACGTCACCACCGCAATGCGCTTCACGCCGTTGGCCTTCATGGCTGCCAGGAGGCAGGGGGGCACGGTGACAGATATGGTCATGTGTGTGCGTGCACTGCGCTCAGCAGCCTGCTGTGCCAGCCTCACCACATCTTGCTCATGCTCGCAATTCTAGGCCCAAGTCACGTTGCTACAATCAGCACCTGAACGCAGAACATGCAAGGGGCGTGTGACCTTGGCATACAAAAGAGCCAGCTTGCCGTACACACACTGGCCCCCACAAAACATGTTTGGGCACGCAGCCGTGTCACTTAGGGCAGGCTGCAGCCAGCCGAGTCTCACAAGCTGCAGCTGCACATGGCCTGCTGCCGCCGATGCAGGCCATCAAATGCACTGGCATCAGCGCCTTCGTTGCCTGCGCTGGTGTTGCGCATCGACTCCTTCACCAGCTCGGCTCTCAACCTCCCCAATGCCATCAGCAGTGCCTGTGCATTGACTGTTCTAACTGCTGTTGGGTGGTGCAGTGGCACACCCCACAGCAACTTCACTGGTGCTGTACCAAATTACCAACCACCAACATGGTGTGGATGGTGCCGCGGTTTGCTGCTGCTGCACAGTGCTGGGGGCGGCCGTGTCAGCACCACCTTGCTGCCACTGGTGTCACACGGCGCTGACACCAAGTGTATGCCGGACCGGCCAGCAGCTACTTCGAGGTACATGACTTCGCTTGCAGTGTCTGTCCGCTGGCTGGCCTACACTTGGTGCACGCTTGCCCTTGTTATTGTGTACCATGATCAGAGCCCTTGCATGCCCGTGTGTGCATATACTTCACGAAGTCCACGATACCACTACGGTGCACTCGTGATTGAGTGCGGAATACTGCCGCCCCCCTCGCACCCCGCACTTAAGTGAGGCACGCACAAGTAGCAAGTACTGAAATATATTTAGAGGGTTGCCGGAATCGTAATTTCTGAACATTGCGGTTACCGGTAATTCCTTCATACCCGCTGCTGATGCCTACAGCAGCCTACGATGCCTTGGCGTTCATGATGGCCTTACTCTGCTGAGCACAAAACATTATCAAGGATGCTGCAAGTATTATAAGGTAACGGCGAAATTACGCTACAAATTACGGGGCACTTCAGTTGTTTTGAAAAAAATTACGGCCCCGGCAACCCGGTGAGGACATCATCAGTATAGCAACCATGTGGTCAGTGACAGGCGTCCGGACCCCGCACACTGCACTCAACCACACACTGCACTTCATCAAAGCGCACTAAACCGCAAGTGCGCAGTACTTGCAATCTCACCGTTGATGACGTTGGTGGTGCCGTCGGTGAGCATGGTCTTGCCCACGTCCTTGGTCTTGCCGCCCAGCGCAATCACAACGCCGGTGACGTCGCCGCCCGCAAAGGCCTTGGCGACATCGTCAGCGCTCGTCACCGTGCCCTTGACAACCTTGAGCTTGTCGCCCGTGAGGGGCTTGCCGCCGGCCTGCGCAACGCCACGCAGGGTCGCATGCCCCATACATTAGTCTACTACTAGTCATGTCATAAATTTGTTTATAAATACGCCAGGAGTACTTTTATTGAACTCCGCTTAGGGCGCGGAAAGCCCTTCGCACATGGTGTGCGTGTGACCAGAAAAAGCATGTTCAAAAGTACAAAAAGTACACTGCTGGGTGCGTGTGTTGTTGTGATGTGGCGGGATGGCAGCGCCGGTGCTGCTGGCGCAGCAGGAGTGTGACTGTGAGGCCAGGCCAGAGCATGGTGGTGCGGTCCAACTCCTCTCCCACTGCTAGCACGGTGGCGGTTTGCCTGCAACGTTTTGGCCTCAGTGCCAGGTGCACCTGAAGCTTATGTTGAGTGATGGTAGGCAGAATACACCAAGTGGCTGCGTTTTCATGGGTGAACAGACCACCAAGCATTGCCAAGTTGCGGCCGGTGCCAGCATCTCATGAGAAAATGCGCTCATGGCACACACTCATGCCATGGCAGTGCTGGGTGAAACGCGCATGCCGCCACTCCACGAAACATGAACGCACACCTGGTGGTGCATGCTCCTTGGCATAGCAGCCTGGCTGCCCAACCCATCCATGGTATGTGAATACATGCCGCTTGCCAGGATGCGAGTACCTGACGCTGTCACAGCCGTAACACATCGGAAGCAAGCAACACAGTGATACGCCGCACAATGCAGCGGCCCGGCACCAGCGCACGCGCGCCTGCAAAGCACGTTAGCGCTAAGGCATTCTGTGGGTGCAGCAGGTACCGTGTCGGTGCTGTTTCACAACTTCAAACATGAAGTTGGGCACGCGCACCTCCTCTCCGCCGCTGCCAACGGGGATGGTGAGCTTTGCGGGGTCGCGCAGGAACGCCACCACGTCCTCACCGCGCTGCAGCGCCTGGTAGGTCACCTCCTGCCCCAGCAGCCCCCCAGCCCCAAACACCGCAATGCTCATGGAAGGGGTGGTGGCGGCACCGCGGGTGGCGCCTGCAGCAGCAAGGTAGAGCATGCGGTGGAAAGCGCGGCTGCCGGGTGAGTGGGCAGACCGGGCAAGTGCGCGGGTGTGGGGAAGCTACACGGGGTGAAGGGCGGGTGGTGGTGTGTTTGCGGCGCGATTTGATTTGCCAGGGTCTTGCAGTTGTGCACAGTGGGTGAAGGTGGAGGCCCACAAGAGGGCCGTGAAGTCCACAGCTGCCCGTCAGACGCACGCAGTGTTGAGAACAACAGGGGCACGGTGCTGTAACCCACGTGCATTTTTAGCAGCTGGCTGGTGTCACCGCTTTTTGTCAGCCTCTGCTCCTAGCATGCTGATGCTTGCGAGAGAGTTGCTCCTCAGAGTACACGCAAAACATGGCAACCACGGTACCTCCTGCGGCGTTGCACACGGTGGTGATGCTCAGCACGGAGGCACTGATGAAAGCAACTGGTACTGCATCAGCAGCGGCCGTGCGGCGCGGTGGCTAGCAGACTTTCTTCTTGTGTTCCTGCCTTCGAATGCATGACGCGACGGATCCATTGCACATGATCATGACGGGCTGGCACTTACGCAGGGCCGCGTTGCGGGGCACGAAGGAGCCGCCAGTGACGAAAGCCGCGGCTGAGCCAGCGGCAGCGGCGAGGATCAGGCAACGCATGATATAGCTGCCGTGCTGACGAAGCAAAAACCAAACTGTGTGTGTGCACCTTTTTTAAAAAAGATCACAGTCCGCCTCCGGGTGTTGCGCGGAGGAGTTGAGGTGTGCCTAACTTCGCACGTTTAAATCCAGTTCCCGATTCAAAGCATCGGGGCGGGAGGCGGCATGCCCGACGCACAGCCTGGCGGCGAGCCCGGAGAGGGCAGGCGGGTAGCCGACGGCCTCAGCCAGACGTTGTGAGGGCGTGGCGCCGCGCTTGCCGCTGGTGTGAGGCGTTTCGAGCCTGCTGCCGGCAGACTTCCCTGCACAAACCGCCATTTCAAGCAGCGGCACTTGCCAACGGCAGCGCAACCACCACACCGGGCGCACGCGCTCTGGCGCCCCCCCCAGCGGCCCGGCTGGTGCGAAGGTAGCACCCGGTCAAAGCCCAGGCGGGCCAGGCTCTGGCTGGGCGGCGTGCGCACAGCATCTGCTCTACTAGCGGACACAGCATGCCGGGAGGGGCTAGACCGTCCTGCCAGCCAGCCACGCGGGCCGGTGGACCTGTTGATGGTGTTGTCATGCCAACTTCGCCATCTGACTCGAGCCACACCGTGCCAGCAGCCCCTCGAGCTGTGTCGGACAGGCACTAGTGCATGTGCATCGTGCATGTGCGCACTTGAAGCTGATGCACATGCTGCAGCAGTGCGACGCCCTGCCCGAGGCTGCATCTGAAGCTGATTACAAGCGCATTGCCGGCGAGAGCGGCTATTCCTCATCATTCCTGCGGTCCAAGTACGCCGCTTGGCTGTCGGAAGGAGGGCGCGTGCTGCCGGTGGCGAAGGCGCGAGGAGGGGCGCACCACCAGGTCATGACGGAAAAACTCGACAACAATGCTCAAGGACTTGGCGCTGCGGTACCCGCGCTCAGCATGCGAAGCACTGCGGCAGCACCTTCGCATTGTCAGCGGAGAAAGCGTGTCCTTGTCCACTGTACATAGGTGCCTGAAGCGCAGCAGCCTTGCCGGCAAGAGCGCGGCCCTAGTGGGCAAGACCAAACCCACAGAGCAGACGCTGGCTTGGCACGCCGGGTACAGGGACACCGTGTCCCAGCGCAGCAGCTCCACCCTGCACTTTTTCGACAAGAGCATGTTCTCGTCCAGGGACGATGCCGGCAGGTTCATGCAGTGGTCAGTGCGCGGCACGCCCGCCTGCGCTGTTGAGCCAGCTCAGCAGCACTTTAAGTACTCAGTGGCCGCGCTCACAAGCCTGCGCGCCGGCGGCCCGTGCCTGCACTGGAGGGTGTACGAGAACGCCACGCTTGCTGCAGATGTCGCAGAGTGTTTCCGCGACGTGCTGCTGCATGCGGACGTGCTGCAGCCAGGGGACACTGTGTTCCTGGACAACGCTGCAACTCACTGCGGCGACACAGAGCCCTTGCTGCGCGCCGTTCTGAGGCTGTTTCACGTTGACCTCGTCTACTTGCCGCCGTACACACCAGAGCTCAACCCCATCGATCTGGTGTTTACGAAGGCTAAGTACCTGCTGCGCTACCGCATTTCTCCCGCACTCACGCGCATAGCAAAGGTTGGAGCCATTGTGCAGGCACTTCGCGAGGTTACACATGATGACGTGGCAGACTTTTACAGGCACGCAGGCTACAACACCTAGGGCCGCTGCTGCATTCCACTCCCCATACAAGTCAATGGCACACCGTGACGCTTCTAGGGCAGTGCTGAGTGCACTGGTGCTGGGCCACCTCCTGTTGTGCTTTTGGTGCTGTTGCTGCTTGTCTGCTGCATGTCTGCTGCACATGGCATTCCACATACCACACGCCATTCTGCATGATCAGCAACTGCCACAAAGGAGAGAAGGGCAGCCCTAGGCAACCAAAGGCTCCAACAACATCTGTTGTGCGGCTGGTACATGCAGCACGGCAAGCACACACCCTACTGTACACACATGCTGCCACACCAGTGCCGCACAGCCACATATTATCGCACCGTACAAGTGTCAATAGTGCAGCAACCGAGCACCAAACCCATGCAGATGGTGCCAGTGCCAGGCGGCGCAGCATGTGCATGCGCTATCATTTGTGGCAAACGCCGGCACACCATACATGTTGCAACAGGTGCAGCACCCACCAGCAGCACACGGGCATGGCAACAGCAGCTGGGGAGCCGCGGCGACACGACTAGCACGCAACACCAATGTATATGTGCACACCATTTATACAGGTGCAGACGGCGCTGCCACAGCAACCGCGTCATGTCTGCATGGCATCGCCGTTCCGCGCAGCGCTTGCCGCGCCACTCGCCGCCGCGGCGCCCGGCGCAGCCGCAGCGCCAGTGGCCGATGTGTCTGGAGCAAAGTACTGGGCCACCACCCTGCGCAGGATGGCCTCCTTGTCGAGGCGGTGGTTGCCCGTCTTTTTTGACACGCTGCACCACAGCTCGCCGTGCGCGGGCTCTGCGGCCATGCAGCGCGCCACCACGTCCGCCTGCTGCTCTGGCGTGCCCTGCAGGCGGGAGGCGGTGGGGGCGGCGGCAGCAGTGGTGCGTGTCAAAGGATGAGCCGTCAGGCATAGCTGAGGTGTCGGCAGGACAGCATGCTGGATGCGCACGTGCAAGCAGCCTCAGCATGTGTCTTTGCTGTGAACTTGACATGTCCGCGTCAATGCTATCCCGAGCACCCATACCACACCCTGTCACACGCACCCCTCTCATGATTTGCAAGTACAAGGTTTTGCGATCTTGTCGACGACTATCGAGAGAGGGCGGGCGGTCTGGCTGCTCACGCCTTCTCCAGGCGCGCACGCCATCTGCACACGGCTCTGCGCGCCCCAAGCAAAGTATAATCAACATCCCGGACAAGGTTTCATGTGGACCGCCACCATTACCTGCTGCAGCTCGAAGGCAAAGAAGGCTGCCCACGCGTCGCCGTTGTCCGGGTCCAGCGCCACCGCCCTGTTGAACCACTTGCGCGCCTTGGGGTACTTGCGGTCCTTCTCAAAGAGGTGCGCCACGGCCGTGATGACCTGCGGGTCATTGTCGCAGCGCTTGAGAGCCTCCACGCTCTTGCCCTTCTGCTGAGCACGTGGCGCCGACACAATCTCCTCTGCCCACCTGTGATTGTGGCGCGTGGAGGGGTGCGTGCGTGCGTACGCGTGATGGCCGTCAGCAAAAGTACAGTAGTTGAGCGTTGCGGAGTGGGAAGCTAGCTGCGGGTGGTGTAGCATGCGAACTGGCACAGCGGAGGTGGGTAAGTCGTGGGGGGGACAGGCAGTTAATGTCTCACAAGCTAGCTGAGGGAGGTGTAGCATGCCAACTGGGACAGCCGAGGCAGATAACCCAGGGGGGCACAAGCAGTGCCATCATAATCTGCAGCCTGCCAGGTGTTCTGATGCGTGCGCACGTTCCAACAGCCAGCACAAAAAGGAACTGGTGCACACACGGGTGGCAAGCATACTGACACCATGCATTCCTGCCACGCAGGTACTCACAGGAGGCCTGCGGTTGGGCACTCTTGGAGCGCCTTGGCCATGAGGTTCTCAGCCGCCTTGGCCTCTCCACACCGTCGCTCCAGCCGCACAGCTGCCAGCCACAGCTGGGGGCTCCTGGGGTGCACCAGAAGCAAGAGCGTGGGCAACACGAGTACAGCGGTAGCGTTGTGCGCAAGTCAGTGCATAATGCAAACGCAAGACATACACTGTGCTCGGTTGGTGTACTCTGTGGGGTTGTCTCATGCACCCATAATGGCATAAAAAGTTGGTTGGTCTGGCCATGTGCATGCCCATTGTGCAGCACGCATGGAACAGCTGGTCTATTGGCACAGAGAACTCACTCAACACCCCCTCACGCAAGCAATTATTGGAGCAGCCCCGAAGCACCAGGTTCAGCAGCTACCAAGTGAGTGCACCATGCAGCGACGGACGTGTTCACATATCAGCAAGCTGCGCCCCTCCCTCACCCCGCAACACCCCACCAGCAATCCCCACCAGCACACGCCGCACCCCACAGCCCCCCCCCCCCCCACACACCCCTTCACAGGCGGCACTCACTTGGCGTTGCGCAGGCGCGCGAGCTCCAGCATGGACCGCGCCTTGTTGCCCCCCCCCACCTCCTCCTCAAGCTTCGCGGCCAGGAGCCACAGCGCCACGCTCCCAGGGCACCGCCGCAGCCCCGCCTGCAGGTACGCACGCGCCCGCTCCGGGTCCCTCCCCCCCCCATCCGCCGCTCCCGCCTCTAGACAGCACTGCCCCGCCATCATGTAGAGCTTGTCAAAGTTGGGGTAGCGCGCCAGGGCGGAGTCCAGCAGGGCGAGGGCCGCGGCGGGGCGCCCCTCCTCGCGCTCGAGAATGGCTGATTTCATCCATATTTTCTGCGTCGGCGCGCGGTCGCGGGCCTTGACCAGCAGCAGGCGCGCGCGCTCCGCTTCCCTGTGTGCGTCAGTGGTGAGGAATGGCGGTTACGTGGCGGTTTCGTGACGGTTTTGTGGGGGCTGGGAGTGGGTGGGAAGTGGTAGTTTGCTGGAGGAACGCACCATGGGCGCGGGCGCACTAGCCAGCGCTTGTTGTGCGGTGCGGTGGCTTGGGAATTTTGTGGCGCTCGCAGCACAGGCTGCGAAACTGCATTGGTGGCATGTGAATCGGCTGTGCATATGACAACTCAATCTAGGAGGGATAAACTCTAGGTTGGTCCACCGGTAGGGGCCGTCACCCTGGGCGGACCCGTGCAAAGGGGTGAACGCAGCAAAGACCTGCGCCTACCCAGGGCAGCAAACATGTGCACACTCCCTTTGGCGCACAACACCCACCTGTTCTCCCACTCCAGCTTGACCGCCGCCAGCCAGATCTCCTCGCTGTCCGGGTTAGCCTTGAAGGCCTCCTGCAGCGTATCGCGTGCCGCGGGCACGTCTCCCGCCAGCCACCGCTCCTTAGCCTGCACGCATGCACATGCGCACGGTGTGGTAGAGGTGAGCCTTGGGGGCCCGGAGATTCTGCTGGGTACCGCAGGATGGGTGCCGTGCAGGAAGCGGTGACAGTGCAGGGGTGAGGCACAGTGGCAGATGTGCGAACTGGCACGTGATTCCCGACTGCTGTGCACCTGGGGCTGTCTGGTGTAGGTCAATTCTATATTGTGATCATGTGCACAGCTGTGGAGTTTATGCCACCTACTCCAGTACATGCAGCACAGCAACTACCATTCATGTATGACGCCACAGTGCGACCATGCCAAGTTGTTTGTCGCTGCCAGAGGTTGGAGCCCCAGCCCAGTGGCAAACCACGCCGTGACTTAGCAGCAGCACAGCTACCACTGCTGTTGCTATACCGTTTCATTGATCCACAAAATGATGTGCGTGAGCATTCGCTGACTCACCAGCATGAGCCACAGCAGCTCTGCCTTTGGGCAGTAGCTGACCGCCTTGCTCAGCAGCTGCTCCAGCGCCTCGTACGTGCCGTGCTTTTTCTCCAGCTGGGCGGCCCTGCTCAGCACAACCAAGAGCGCAAGAGCGGGCGGCAAGAGCACTTACGGTCACAGCACCACTGCCTGTGCGCTGCGCATGGTAACTATTACCAGTAGTGGTATGCTGGTACCTCCTGGTGGCCACATGTGTTCCGCGTTTGTTTGCACATGTGTGCCCCATACCCTTAATGTGTTATTGTTCTGCATGCGTGACTGGCGGAAATGCCGCAACACAACCAGACTCCGGCTAGGTGTGGCAGTGCTGCGGCGCCTGCAAGGGTTGAGCATCAAATATGCTGCCAACACGGCTTCTCCCTTCTGCTGCACCCAGCAAGTGGCTGCAAGCTCACAGCACGGCGACTGTTGCTGTGCAAGGCTTATTCACAAGGTCAACTTGGGCGCATGTCTGCCACTGCAACCGAACAACCCTGCAACATCCCAAACCCCAATCCACCGCTACACAAGTTTGATTCCACTTGTTCCACTTGTGTGTCATGTCATGTGTCGGATGTGAGCGGGACAATTTTGGGTACTGCACCTTTTACCATGGAACATGAACCTGCTACATAACTTGTTCACAAGTAGTTGGATCACCAGCAGGCGAGCTAAACGATACGCCTCCACACTCAAGAGGGAGCAACGCACCATACTTTTATGTGCATGAGGTAAAGCAGTATATGCATGTGGTCAGCACTGGTACGGTTGGGTAACACAAGGGCGGCCAGCAACCGGGCAGATGTGACTGCAGCAGCACATGACAACCACCAAGCGTAGAGACGCCCTGCCTGTGACCGTCACACAACCACGCACCACGCCGCCATACCTCCTACGCAGCAGCACCAACAGCACCGCCGCACCCAAGCCTGCCACCCCTGCAAAACTGCACCCCACTAATAGCTTCTCAGTTCCTCCATGTTTACACTAGTCCGATATGCGGATCAGCATGTTCCAAAATCTCCTCTGTGCTTCCAACCTTGCAGCAGCCTGTTCTGATTCTTGTAATGCTTCAAGTTTTTCCTCGATTGTGTTGGCTACGAACAAAAACTGTTGCCTACTGCCGCTGAGCAAACCCACCTCATCCATATGCCCTTCTTTGAGGGGAACGCGCTGAGCGCGTGTGCGAGAATCGCGCGCGCCGTCACAACGCTGCCCCGGTTCATGCAGTTCTCAGCGTCGTCCAGCCACGTGCGCTTGCGGTCCTCCGCCTCCACTCCCATGGACACGGTGGCGCGCACAATCGCGCCGCACGTGACCGGCGCTCCCGCCGCCTCCGCCGCCTCCGCCTCTTTGAGCCACGCCTCGCGGTCGTTGACCACCTGGTGGGTGTAAACACGGGGCCGCAGTGGAGGGTACGTGGACGGCAGGCGGAGAGGCAGTCAGCCGCCGAAGAGAGGGGCGGTGGGTGGGGTGGCAAAAGCAGGTGCTGGTGTGGTGGGACGCCACTCCGGCTCGTGGACAATATGCAACTATCAAAGGAGGTGATTGGAGTGCTGGCAGGGAACAGCAGCATGTCAACAAACTTGCAATGTACTTCGAAGAATGTGTGAGTTTGTTTGGCATGCTGTCAACAAGAAAAGGCCAAGTGCCAGTACTCTGCCGGCTGCACCTTGCAGAATGCAGGAGCCCAACTGCATGCCCACAGGTGCACAAACGCTGAGGAGCTTTGGACATGTTTAGCCGGTGGTGATGCACAAATCCACAACCACAGGAGCGGCTTGTCAAAGACAAGTTGCACTCCCACCGCAATATATATGACAAAACCACCTTTTGGAACAAACGACCACAATCTGCTGAGCACTGACAAAGCACCGACGTGCATGCCAAACGCGCGCAAGCGCGGCCACACAAGCAGCACGCTGCAGTCACTGCAGGTAACCGGTGCCACGCAATAAGGCAGGAAGTCTGCCAGCACTAAGTTGCCCAGACAAAAAACTTCAAGTCAGCCCCGCAAGCATACTAACACACACCGCCCGCCCACCTACCCACACCCACCGGCAACTAACACAGCTTGGCCGCACGCACCCTCGCCAAAGAACCCCCTCAACGCACCACCACATGCTCCCAGCCGTGCACACGAAACCCACTTCAACAGCCGGCGCACTCACCTGGTACTGGCGCAGGCTCGCCAGGGCCCTCTCAATGATTTTGTCCGCCACCTCCGGCCCCGCGCCCTGACTCTCCTCCAGCTTGCAGGCTGCGATCCAGATGGCGAGCTCCGTGGGTATGGCCTCGCGCGCCTGGTTAAGCACCAAGCGCGCGTTTTCGTACGTCTCCAGCCGCGCCAGCGCCAGCCACATGTCCACGCTGTGCGGCACGCACTCCACGGCGCGCGCAAGCATGATGCGCGCGTCGTCCACCTCCTGCTCAGCGGAAGGCGGGGCGTGCAAGGGTGGGTGGACGCGCGCGGGCGGCGGTGGTGAGGACAGGGGTGGGGCTGTGCGCTGGCGGGTGCAGGTGGCATGGGCTGGGCGCCAGCCGCGGTGTGCGTCCAGAATCGGTGTTGCATGGTGCTGGCGCGTGTGGCATGTGGGACGGCTGGCGTGTGCTCACATCACCATTGATACCTGCTGCAGTGGCATATCTGCTGCCACTTCTGACGACACAACACGAGCTGCGTATGTTGGCACAATTGCGCATTGGCACACAGCGCGGTGCCACAACAGATGGAAGCGCACTGACGGCACTGCACCGCAAGTGCAGGCAGGCGCAGGTGCACTTGCCTCCAGTTCGATGGACGTGCGCCAAAGCTTGACAGAGTTGGGAACAAACTCCAGAGCGCGCCGCAGCACAATGCGTTTTTTATTCACATCTGGCTCCAGGTCCGCCGCACGCAGCCAGATCTGCAATGCACACAACCAATGGGCGCGCCCCAAGGAGAATGGTATCAGTTGCAGCATGACATGGCAAAGGGTATGCCAAGCACCAGGCGGTTGCGGAGGGCCAACAGCAGATGTGAGCCTTGCACACATGAGGTGAACACACGCTGGTGCAAAAGATCTCATCAATAAAGTGCCAACTCAGCCACAGGGAGCGATGTCGCGCCGGCAACATCAGCTTGCATGTTCATAACTTCAACTTCAACATGCCCCCCCCCCCCAAAAAAAACAACGTGCACCACTGCCAGCCGCACCGCTGGCATCAGTGCAACCAACGCAGCAGCGCTGATAGCACCGCACACACGCTCTTACCTTGACGCTGGTGGGCAGGTGCCGCACGGCGTTGGCGAGCACCGTCTTTGCGTTCTCGGGCGTCTGCAGGCGCGACGCCTCCAGCCACACGTCCTCATTGTCGGTGCACGTCTCGCACCCCGTCTTGATGATTTTCCGCGCCGCGACCAGCTTCCCCGCGTACTCCTCCAGGCGCGCGGCCGCGATCCACCCCGGCCCGTGCTTGGGGTTGGTGCTGGTGACGCTCCTAAGCAACAGGCGCGCCTTCTCAATGTCGCCCACCTCCGCGTCGCTGTTGATCTTGAGCGAGTTTAGGTCCGTCAAGTAGCCCTTGGGGTCGACCACGGTCTGCCCCGAGACGCTGTCGCTCATGCGGTCCAGGTTAAGCCCCAGAACCTTGCCGCGCGCCTCCGCGAGCCCGCCGATGGTGGACGCTCCCCCCGCGGGCGTCATGGCTCCCGGGTCGAGCGCGTTGACGATGGCCCCCTCCTGCCTGCTGCTCTCGATCACGTGGTCCGGCAGGGGGGTGAAGACCTCCTTGCGCTTGACCTGCTTGTGCTTGAGGGAGTAGTCACCCACGTCGGGGATGGCCTCCCACATGTCTGGCGTCATCTCTCCGAGCTTGGCCTTAAGGTCGGCGAACTGATCGCTGATGGTGGGCTTGTCCTCCCGCGCCTTCTTCGCTGCCTCCTCCTGCTTCTCCCGCTTGCGCTTCCTCTGGGCCTCCATGTGCTCGTCGATGGCTGCGTACACCTTGTCAGCCTCCTCGTCTGCCTCATCGTACGGGGTGTCCCCAAAGAGCCTCTCCTGGTAGCCGCTGAACTCGTCATAGTTGCTCTCGCTGTAGTCTGTTCGATCCGGGGCCTTGCCACCAGGAGCACCGCCGCCCCTCCCCCCGCCTTTCCCCCCTTCACCATTCATCCGGGCCAGGTCACCCATCCCTCTCCCTCTTCCCGCCACATAGCCAACGGGGGCAGGGCCGAAGTCAGCAGCGCCAGGGCCGGCGGGCGTGCGAGCAGGACCGATGTCGCTGCGCGTGGTGAAACCCACTGCACCACGGCCGATGCCTGGCACATAGTTGGATGGCGCCCTCCCTCTTGCAAAGGTCTGGGCTATGGAGCGTGGCCCCACACCCAGACCACGCAGCTCCGCTGATCTAGACATAGCTGCAGCGGCGGCGATGGGGGCGGTGCCCCAGCAGCTCCACTCCTCGCCAGCGTGTGTATGTGCTGCTGTACAGCACTGTACACAGTGCTTGGATTGCAATCATGCTGCATCAGCTGCTCAGCACTTGCAAAGCACGCAACTGGTGTGACGACACGTGTCGTCATGTGTGTGCAGAGTTCTCACTGTTCATGTTGCCACACTACAGAGAAGGCTGGGCTGACTGCTGCGGGGCTGTTGTCACCCACTCCCAGAGGCGGCCAGGTGCTGCAACTGTGACTGCAGCGGAGCTGTGCACCACAAAGAGGTGCGCGCCATGCGCCACCAGTGAAGCCAGCCTCCGCAAGCTTCGCTCATATCATTCAACTGCGGTTTGTGGACGCATGGCATCGCGGCAGCACGCGGTGGTGGGCCTGTGCGTCCTGCTGCTGGCGGGTGCGGCTGATGGCGTGGGGCAGTCATGGAGCCACGCAGCCCAGGGCATGGGCATACCGCCCTACTCTGGCCAATGGCCCCGTGGCAACAGCGACGACAGCCCGGAGGATGCCAGCGGCAGTGGCGCCCAGGAGCAGGGGCAGCAGCAGCAACATCCTCAACAGTATCAACAGGACCACCAGCAGGAGGCGTATGGCGTCCCCGAAGCTGGAGTACCGGGCATGCCTCCGCACGAGCAGCAGCAACCATACGGAGGCTACCAGTACTCTTACCCCGAGCAGCAGCAGGAGCAGCAGCAGCAGCAGCAGCAGGAGCAGCAGTCCACATACCAGCGCAGCCACACTCCCTGGACCGCTCCCCAGCAGCCGGCGCAGCAGCAGGGCTACCCCTTTGACCCCACCTTCCAAGATCCCTATGCTGAGCAGCAGCAGGGGCAGTACTACCAGCAACAACCGCAGCAGGGCGAGGGGCGCCTGTCGCGGCTGCGCAACCTGGTGTCGAAAGTGAAGGACAAGGTGCAGGACGCCGTTGCGTCTGCCCCGGGTGGCTACCCAGGCTGGCAGCCGCCTGAACCTGGGTTTGACACCCAGTATGGCGATGGCTACCTGCCTAGTGGTGGAACCATCGGCTTCAAACAACCACAGGTGCAGGCGCCACCAGCAGCGCAGTACCCTGAGCACCAGCAGGAGCAGTGGGCGCACCAGCAGCAGCAGCCCCCCCCGCCCCACCATCAGCAGCAGCCTGCAGGTGTTTACGCACCGCCGACGGGTGAGGAGCAGCCACCTCCACCGCCTTCGTACGGTTACGACCACGGTGCATATGGTAGTGCCTATGGCGAGCCAGCCTACCACCAGCAGGCGGAGCAGCAGCAGCAGCAACAGCAGCAGCAGGAGGCGATGCATGCAGGGTACGACTACAGCGGCTACCCCGCTGAGTACGGCCAGTACGGCAGCGGCGATGCCTATGGCCCTGGCGCAGCAGGCGGCGGCGATGGCGAGGCGGCTGGGAGCAGCTACCAGCCGGAGGGCGAAGGCGCATGGGGCGGCGGCGATGCTGGCGCTGGGGCAGTTGACCACGGTCATTTTGGTGCGGAGGGGGGTGGGTGGGGTGGGGACAGTGCTGGCGGTTTCGAGCAGCAGCCTCATCCGGCCCATCATCAGCAGCAGCAGGAGATGGAGCAGCAGCAGCAGCAGGAGATGGAGCAGCGGCACGCTGCTGCTGAGCACTACGGTGGCGCTGCTGAGGACTGGGAGTACCAGGGTGCGGGCGCTGCGGAGTCCGGCCTCGCTGGCGCCCATGCCGCTGGCAGCGCACATGCAGATAGCGCGCATGCCGGCGCTGCTGCTGAGCACTGGCAGGAGGAGCAGCATTCGTGGGCCGCCCCGCCTACCAGCCGTGGCCATGACTCAGCAGCGGAGCCCAGCCATGGCGCACATGCCGCTGAGCGGAGTGACACTGCAGCTGAAGATGTTTTCGGTGGCGCTGGACTAGCAGCGGACTCGTGGGGAGCAGAGGAGGCCGATGGTGCCACTGCTGAGCATGCCGGCAGCAGCGCTGTTGGCGGTGCGTGGGGCGCGGGTGCGCAGGCGGAGCCAGAGGCCGAGGCGGTTGCTGATGAGCGGCCCGCAGCGGCACAAGAGCACCACGATGACGAGAGCAGCGATGGTGGCGCAGCCATCCCCCACCATTCAGCACCAGCTGCTGAGAGCGCGCCGCCGCTGCCGCAGCATCAGCAGGGCGCTGCTGCTGGCGTGGAGGCGGCCGCAGCGCAGCATGCTGACGCGGCTGCGCATGCTCCGCTGCGGCCGGCCGCACCACTGCACGAGCCTCAGGAGGAGCTGCAGGAGCAGCACCAGCAGGCGGAACAGCAACCAATGCGCCCCAACAACTGGGTGAAACCACCGGTGCGCAGGCCTTCGGCTGAAGCGCCTGCTGGTGAGCAGGTGGCTGCACTAGCACCGCAGCAGCCAGACCGCATGCCCACCGCTGCTGAAGCTGCAGCTGTGCCACAGGCGCCGTCTGAGCCAGAGCTGCACCAGGCGACCACTGCAGCTGCCGCTGCTACTGCTGAGCAGCCACCGGGTGCTGCTCAGCAGAAGCCTTCCCGCCGTGCAGAGGAGCGGCAACCGCACAAATCGGAGCCTCAGCAGCAGCAGCGCCAGGGAGGCGGGCCACAGCAGTCACCGCCTGTGGCTGCGGCGGAGCGGCCAAGTGTGTTGCCGACGAAGCCCGCAGCAGCTCCCGTGGCCTCTGCCATTGGTAGCGGCAGCGCGGGGGCGGCTGGTGCGGGCGCTGGCGATGGCGACGACGCCATGCTGTTGCAGCTGGTGGCCGAGTTCAACAGCTTCTGCCAACACCTGGATGAGGAGGAGGAGTCGGCGGCTGACGCGGATGCGGACACCGCAGCAGCAGCCGCCTTTGCTCCCGCAGCTGACGCGCTTGCGGATGCCGCGGAGAGCGAAGCCGTGTCTGCAGCGCTGCAGCGTGGTCGCGGGTGGGACAGCGAGTCCGAACAGGGTGTGTGGAGCAGCACTTTGGAGGAGGCGGAAGCGGCGGAGGCGCTGGATGCGATTGAGGCAGCTGGCGAGGAGTGGGAGGCTGAGGGCGCTGCTGAAAGCGAGTTTGCCGCACTAGCAGCAGGTGCGGAGGCGGAGCAGGCGGCTGCTGAGCTCGCTGATGCAGCAGCACCGGCGGCAGCGGCGCCTGAAGCGGAGGAGGCGGCGGAGGACACCACACCACCAGCAGCAGTGGAAGCAGCTCAGGCGGCATGGGAAGCAGCAGAAGTGGCTGCTCAGCAGGAGCGGGAGCGGCAGCAGCAGCAGCAGCAGCAGCAGCAGTTGGCAGCAGAGGCGCGGGAGGAAGCCCACGCGCAGCAGCAGTGGGAGGACGAGTTTGCGGCAGCCGCAGCGCGCCACGAGTGGGCGGAGGAGCAGGCGGCCGCGCGCATGGAGTGGGAGGAGCAGCAGGCGGCGCGCTGGCAGGCGGAGCAGGAGGCCTTGATTGCCGAGCGCAACGAGGAGCAGGCGCAGCTGGCGAGCGCTGCGGCGGGCGCCGGTGCTGGCAGGGCGCGTGCCGCCACCGGCAGTGCTGATGGCGACGCGGCGGATGCTTTTGACGTGGCGCTGGAGCAGCTGGTGCAGGACTTGGAGGCCAGCGACCCTGACCGTGGCGGCAGTGTTGGGGCAGACAGCGCTGGTGGTGGTGGCGCGCAGGAGAGCGGGGAGGCAGGGGAGCTGTCTGAGGAGCCGCTGGAGCCCATGGAGCTGCCGCCATCGGCCGCGCCAAACGACCTTTGGGACGACGATGACCTACAGGTACGACCACCGTCAGAGTGGCCTTTGTGACCTGGGCCATTTGGTGTGGCTGCAGTGGCTGCTCAGCTATGTGTTGATTGGTAGGTGCGGTGGCTGGGGGCAGCAGCTCACTGTGCGTTGTGCCTGTGTGCTTGTTGTGCTGGGTTACGGGACTTGCGAGGAGTAGGCGCCTGCCTAGGCACCATGTAGAGTCGCGCAGCCACCACCACTTGCCTGCTGCTGCTGCAGTGCGTTGCTTGTGGTACATGCCACCACCTACTCCCAGCTAACGCACCCTCCCGAGTTTCCAACCAGAGTTGAAGTTAGAAATGGGGCGAGGCCAACTTCAACTCATTGTCAAGTAAGTAAAGGTTGTTGCTGAGTGCATCATCCAACCAACCGGTTCGTTTTTCGAACACACATTCGGAAATGAAAAGGCAGCCAAACTTCTCAACTTCAACTTCAAATGTGAAGTACTGGGAGGGAAGTGTGTGTGGGGGCGGGTCCTACTAGATGGCACGGCTGGCAAGTGCTAAGTGGACATGTGGCTGCGAAAGTCAGCTACCGCTGGCTCGCACCATCAGCACGAGCCTTGAAAATGGATGCACACTCGCAGTGACCACAGCCGCTGCCAGGGTGCTTGGCAGCAGCATGTAATGCGCTTGGCACTGCTGCGCAGCCCAGCGCTGCGAGCCGACCTGCGGTACATCTGAGCACTCGTTGTGCCACAGCTACGGGCTGACTTCAGCCTCCGCCGCCTCCGCCGCCACCGCCACGCACAGGAGCAACTGGACATGTACTGGAGGCAGGTCAAGGCGTCGCCCAGCAGCGGCGCCACTCAGCAGCAGCAGCAGCAGCACCACCCGCAGCAGCTGTCAGTGTACCAGGACCGCGAGGACTGGGACTGGCAGGGCAGGGGCGCAAGACCCCCCTATGCGGGCGGCCAAGTGGTCGGCGAAGGCAGCGCCCAGGGCTACGAGGGGCCGCTGTCATCGTTCATCGACGGTGTTGGCGGAAGGGGCGGCGGGCAGGCGCCGATCAACATATACGGAGACGTGCACATTTACACGGGGCCTGCTGCCGCGCCACCGCCGAGGCCAGAGGAGCGGCAAAGAGGCGGGCCGCCGCCACCATACCGCGGGCCGGGCGGGGGGGGGGGTATTGAGGCGCTATTGAAGGGCCCAAATTTTAAACCCCTGGGGGGGCGGGTGGGGTGCCTGGCACCCATGCATGGAAATAAACAAATACATACACGCACAACTTAAGGTTTTGGTCGTGCGGTTTTGCCACTGCCTGGTGGCGTGTGAGTGCGGCCGAGCTGACTGGTGCTGTTTGGAGAGCGGCGGTTGTCGCGCTATGCAGGTGGGGCGACTGGTTTGAAGAAAAGTGGCTGGTTGCCGACTTCAATTGATCAATTAGCATGGCCTCACCTGGTAGTGCATGCAGTCTGCGTGCTTTAAAAAGTGCAACATTTTGCTGCACGTGCTTTTTGTGGCACTTTGAAGTGCACATCGCTACTGCTGCGAAGGTTGCGTGTGCAGTACAACCTTCTTCTTTACAGCTCGCATTCCAGTGATTTCTCAGTAGCGGTGTAGGTGCCATAACACTTATTGCACAAGCACATGCTAACCAGTTTTGCCTCATGACAAAAGAGTGTGCCAAGGTTGTGCATTTTTTTTTAAACTGTAGTGCTCCCAGCACAAGGTGCATCACTACGCATTTGAGGTGATGCACACAACTTTAGTGAGTGAGTTACAGCTGCCAACGTGTGTAGGAGTGAGCCACGTGGATGAATTGGATTGGATGAATGAAAAGAGCTACAATCTGAAACTCTTCACATTCCGCCAGCATGACAACAGAGTGTCCAGCAACCTTTTACGTCCAAGGTGAGAAGCAAAAAAAAAACTGTGCGTTCTCAAACATCTGCCCTTCTCACCTTTGACTTGCCAAAATGATTAAAAAAAACTTGCTCCTGCCGGTACAGGTTAGGGTTAGGCGTGGTCCCGTTATCTAAGCACCCACTAACATCTGTGCATGTTAACACTTGGATGTATTTATGAAGTAAAAATTATGTTTCATGTAAACATACTTTCAAGTACAACTGCATGTGTGTACATGTACACGCACATCACAATCGGTATTTAAATAGGCTTTGCTTGTGAAGGTATGAATGCGTAAATGCAGTCCATAAAAATTGCTAAGAATATGCAGATCATTATTACCTTGGAAGGCTTGGATGATATACCCGGGTACACCAGTAAACACTGCTTTTGACCCAGCGGAAAGTACGAGCAAGCGCACACTCCACAGTTGCCTGCACATATGCACATGCATGACTTACTGCAGCACGAGCCATGCAACACAGGCTGGTCACTAGGCTGCTCTCCAATACACGGTCACACCTTGACACACTGTGAGAGGCATAACACCACGTGCCTCTCACACTTCGCCAGCAAACCAACTTCGTGCTGCAGCAACCGCCATTGGCACTACGTTACACTACACTATCAAGCAATGCACCAGAATAGCAAGCCACACAGCCTCAGCACGCGCAAAACAGTGCAGCAGCACACAAAGGCAGTGGAAAACGGTTTGGGGCGCACGAATGCGCCGGCCCACCTATGTTGCGCGGCAGCCACTGGCCCCGCGCGTGCGCACTGTCCTATTTAACGCTGGTGGGAGGTTTGGGATCATGCCCCACACGCTCTTGTGTGCAAGCGCGCCCGCCCGCCCGCTCCCTTGCCGCCGATGCGCAGTGGCCAGCGGCATCCGCCGCGCGTGCCAGCGGCAGGCCACCAGCGCACACGCTGCGAGCACCTAAGGGCGCACGTTAGACCAGACAAAAGGGGGCGGGCCCATTGCCAACGTGTGCAAATGGGGCACAAAGGGGAGGGTGTGTCAAAGAGGGCTTTCGGCTTTGTGATGTCCTGCTATGTACACGGGGCAGCGGCGGCGGGTCCTATGCGCGAACTGGCGCACCCCGGCGCCACGCGCGCGCGCCTGTGCCGCGTCGCTGCCGCCGGTGGTAACCGCCAAGCGCGGCTCGCGAAGTACCGTCATGACAGGCCGGAGCCTAGGGTGCCGTGTATGACGTGGAACGATTGCGGGGGGTCGCAGGGGACGAGAGTAACGCTGCCGTCCCGTGCCGGTGGGCCCTCGAGGGTGTAATAGGTGCAGTCCCGTGAGGCGGTGTCTTCCCGGTAGGGAGGCACCAGCACGTCCAAGAAGGCGCACCCCTCCTCTCCCGCTCGCATTTGATGGAGGTTAAATTGGTCCGGCCGCAGGCGCAGGGTGTGGGGGGCGGAGACGTGGGCCTGCTGCGTGATCCTGGCCCTCCTCCGGTCCCGCCCATCCGCCACCCAGTCTATCGCCGTGAACGTCATGGATCCGTAAAGCAGCTGTGACAGGACGCACATGTGGGGGTGGTCGTGCAGCGGCATGTCCACACCGGGAGGGAGCAGGAAGATGCCGATGGAGTACTGGTCCTCCGCCTCCGCCACGTGCAGATAACGAATGTCCGTGCTGGCCTGCAAGGTGCGGGGCAGCACCCTGAGGTGCCCCATGGGCTGAAGTCCCAGGTCGGTGGCGCTGATGGCCTGCAGTGCAGCGGCGATAGCGTCGAGGTCGCTGTCTCTGACGAGGGGGATGCGAACTCCGTCCACGGTGTCGAGAGGGGTGGTCGCCACCACCGCCTGCACCGCTTCCAGCAGGGAAGCTAGGGGCTTGCGGCTGCGCGACGCCCCTCCCCCCGCTGCTCCTGCCGCCAGACCTACTTGCGATTTTTGCCGCTCTGCCTGGTGGAGCGAGTGCTGCTGTGGGGGGGGCGGGGGAGCCTGCCCCCACGAGAAGAGGTTGCCCATGGCGCCGCTGCACCGCACCTCCCCCAAGGCAGGTGCCGCGTTGGCCATTCGCAGCCTCCTCGCGAAAGGGAGGGAGCGCACGACTGATGTTTCCTCCATGGCCATCGTGCGCGCGTCGATCGAGGTCGTCAACCCGTTGGTGGTTAGTCGCTGACTGACTGCTGAGCAGCGCTTGTTCTGCGGAACGGGCGGCGTGGCGTGGGGTGTGGTGTGGTGCCTCTCCCCCCCGGTGGTGTGGGCACGGCAACGCAAGGCTGGGGCCGAGTCAGCGAGGCTCGATCCCCTCCGGTGCCGGCAGCAGTAGTGAGAGCAGACTCAACTGCGGGCGGAAAACGCGGCGTTCTTTGGTTTCCCGCGTTGTGTACTCACTACTGCAGGCTGACGCACCTCCTCTTCTTCAACAGAGAGACGGGCCGCGCATCACCAAGAGAACAGAAGAGGCTTAGGGGGCGTACGTACACGTACACAGCAAGCAAGCCTTAAGGGAGGGGAATCCTCACCTGCTGTACCTTGCCTAGCCATGGCACCCAATGGAGGCACCAGGGGCAGGCGCAACAAGGCCAGGGCGCACAGCGGGGGGAGGTATCAGTTCTCCAACTCGCGTGACAGGAACGAAGCTCAAGGCCGCAGCCTACACAGACCCACAGAGGATGAGGCAGGCAACAACGACAGCAGGGTCATCGACTGGTCCAGGCGCCACCAAGGCTCCTTCGCGGGCGCCCTGCGCTCGCTGCTGCCGCCGGAGAAGAGAGCTCAGCTCGAAGCTGCGGAGGCAGCAGAGCCACAAGGCAAGAAGGTGAAGCGCAAGGTGGCCCTGGTGTTGGGGTACCTGGGCACTGGGATGCGGGGCATGCAGCTCAATGGAGGGGCGCTCACGGTGGAGGCTGAGGTGGAGCTGGCCCTGTTTCTGGCGGGCGCCATCAGCAAGCCCAACTTCGGCTTCTTGCAGAAGGTGGGCTGGACCAGGTGATGATACAGGCCACAATTCAACAAATTTTTAAACAGCAGTGTGTGGTCCTGAGGTTATGTTTCACCAATCACCAACAACAAGAAGTTTGGCAAAAAACGAGTGGTGTTTTTTTTGCAGGCAAAGGTATATCAATACCTGATTGTGGGTTTTATTTACAATACGGCCCGTGAACAGCAAGGCTTCGTCACTGTGGGCGTCCCCATCGGGCATCATATATCAATGATGAATATACAACCAAAAATATGCAGTTTGGTGGCTGTGTACCAGTGCCACAGCATGTGTGCACCGTACATGGAGCAACTGCGTTAGGTTTGATAGTAGTGATGGGTCAGCGTATTTTGTCAACATGTAACATCACAAGTATTTGTACACCCGGTAACGCACGGTGCGGCGTGTGTATATTTAGCTACATAAATATGTGTACATAACAAAAATCATAGCGGAGGGATAAAATTTAGGTTTACGCGCACTGGTACGGGCCTTTGCCCTTGGATGACACGCGTGCAAGGGGTGAAAAAAAAGAAAGCAAAGACAGCGTCTGCCCAGGGCAGCAAGTGTTGCACCTACCAAGGCGCGGATTCCATCACGGAACCGTGATGCGTTCAGGGGTAAGGATATGTCTACACGTTGAGACATACAAGTATGTAACATATGAGTACTGTACTTGAAGTACACGTGTATGCGATATGTATACATGCATGTATACACATGTTCGACGTGTCTTGATACTGTGACCCATCACTTCCTCACATTGGTTGGCGCAGCACATCAACCGAGAGCAAGCACGCTGTGTCAAGGTACAAGCTGCAAGCCATGCAGCCTGTTGGCTTCACAAGCAGCTGCCACCCAGCCTTACCGCCTGGATAAGACATGCAACTAGGTGCCATGGCAGTGCATGCACCTGCGCTACAAAAGCAATGCAGCCGCGGACTGGCAATGTTACTGTCAGCGGATGTTGTGCGCTTTTGTGCTGTGTGTCCTTTCATGCCGTGTCTGCTGGCACAGAATTTGTACATGGCTGTGTTCGAGCGCGCACCAGAAGCGACAACTTACAGCGTTGACACTGCAGTGGGCACGGGGTTCATGAACTGTGGCAGGAACAGAACGGCGACGCCAGCTTGCCCGTATTTTCAGAGAACACACAAGGCCGTTTTCCTCACACTCACTGTCACTTCCACACATGTTGTGGTGTCGCCCTTGAGGCACACAGTAGCAGCTGCCAACGTCGTTTTCTTTGTCGAACACAAAGCGCCTCTGTAAGGTACTGAACTTGCAGTACTTTCGTCATGATCCAAAAATGCTTTGAAGCAAACCCCCATCGGCGATCATGGTACAGAAAACTGCGCAACATGAAAGGTCACACTTCCTTCAGCAACAAGGATGCTGGCGGACACACAACGCATGTCTCATGCTAAAATGTAAGATGATCACATCTTCAAAAATTCATTTCCTTTCATCCCTCTCACTCTTTCCCCGTTTCCACCTTGTTCATGTTTGCACATCGTAGGGCGGCGCGCACGGACCGTGGCGTGCACGCTGTCGCCAACGTTGTTGCTTTCAAAATGGCGTTGGATGCCCCAGCCTCCGACACAGCCGCCACCGGAGAGGAGGAGGGTGGGGGAGCAGCGGCTGCGGACGCTGCTGCCAGCAGTGGCGACGGCGGCGGTAACGGTGGTGGCGAGGACGTGGAGGCGCAGAACGAGGCGATAAGGCAGACTATTAATGAGCTGCTGCCGGAGGCGATACGTGTCATCAAGGTGGCGCGCGTGACAGGCGGGTGTGTGCAACCGCTTCTTGTGTTGAGCACGGCTGACACAGCGGGTGTTGTGTGGTAACGGTTGTAGAACCGTTGTACTACAGTAATACCTTTAAGTACTTAAAGTGGTTTTGTTTATTTGCACTTGCGGGCGTGCAAGAGCCCATGTCATGCACGCCAGCACGCTTGTGGCCGTACTCGGTGGTATGGTCTGCGGCTGGCGACACTGTTGCAAATGAAGCAGAAGAGCTAAGGAAGCACTCAGTGCTTTTTGGGCAGGTGCAACCTTGTAGGCGCTGCCACTTGCAGTCTAGGCATGTGCTGGCTGCGAAGAAGCCTGCTGCGAGCAGCGCTTGCGTATGGCTGCATTTGAGCCTGTGACACATTGGTTGTGCTACCCTGCGCAGATGTTGACGCTGCACCCTCGCCGCAGTTCTAAAGTATCACATGCCAGGATATGGCTGCTGTCTACACTATGTGTACCCGCGTGCATTCATCAGCATTCACATTTGAGTTTACGGCAATGGACACGTGCATCAACATGCCTGAGAAAACCTGCTGCCATTTTTTTATGTGCGTAGTGGGTCATGACTGTGTTGTTCACGAGTGTGCCCAGCACAGCAGCCGTCTGTTGAGGAAGTGGCGTGTAGCGGAAGCTTACACCGTGTCTTTCAAAGTCCATGCCAAGTACACATGCGTCGCAGTGTTGGCATTCAATGCTCCCACTTCAGTCACCTCATGCCACTGCGCGATGCCCATTTTCCTCCAACTAATCAGAGCGGATGGGTCCCTGCTTGCAGTGGCACCTCTAGCCGGCTCGTGCGCATTTTCCGGATTATGGCATGCACGGTAGTACATACATGCTGGGGCTCGAAAATTTTCGACGACAGCTGCAATTGCTGTCGCCTCATGGCCTGCGCCACACCCACGCTGCGTGATGCATGTCAAACGCTAAGCACAGTTTACCACCTGGAACCTGTACGAGATTTTGTTTTTTGTCAGTGTCCTTGGAGCTCGCACTCCGACATATGCAACGCTTAGGCGCATGCACCTCCAGCCCAGCCAGCTCATCCATGCCACCACCTGGTGCTGCACGACACCACCGGCAGGTTCAATTCCAAAAACGCGTGCACGGGGCGGCGCTACGCATACCTGCTGCCGACCTGCGTGCTGGCACCGCCCGAGGACGTGAAGGCCTTGTTTGCGGAGGGGCGAGCGTGGGAGAGGAGCCAGCAGCAGGAGGGCGCGGCAGCAGCGGGTGCTGCTGAGCAAGTTGATGAGGCTGCAGTGGCTGCTGAAGAGCAAGTTGACGAGGCTGCAACGGCTGCTGCTGAGCAAGTCAATGAGGCTGCAGCGGCTGCTGCCGCACAAATTGTTGATGCTGCAGCGGCTGCTGCTGCGCCACTCGATGAGGCTGCAGCGGCTGCTGCTGAGCAACCCGGTGAGGCTGCAGCGGCGGCTGCCGAGCAACCTGGTGAGGCTGCACCGCCTGCTGCTGAGCAAGGCGGTGACAGCAGCGGCGGTGAAGGGGAGGGGGAGGAGGAGGAGGGCACGGCGGCGGCGGCGGCGCAGCGCGCGCAGTGCAGCCCAGAGCTGCTTTCGCGCGTTGCTCAGCAGCTGGCGGGCTACCGCGCAACGCCCGCGCAGCTCGCGCGCCTGAGCCGGGTGCTGGACCTGTTCAAGGGCAGCAAGAACTATCACAACTACACCACCAGGTACGAGCGTGCTTACACGGCCGCGACAAGGGGCGCTTGTCAGCACCCGCTGGTGGTGCATGTGCGATTATATGGGTCTTTGAAGGGGTGTCGGGCACCGCAGTTGCGCGTTACAGCCATGCCATGTTGCGCAGCGGCGAAAAATGGTTTCACTTCTAGCAGCCGCTCAGTGTTTGCGCTCCGCTACTGTAGGCCGTTTGCTGTAGCGCCACCCAAGCTTGTGCCTGACACTATTCAAGCCACGCGCGCTCATAGTGGCATAGCCCAGCACCCGCAGCAGCGGAGGAATGCCGGCCATGCCTCGAAGCAGCAGTGGCCCAACCACGCTGGGTGGAGTCTACGTGACACCAAAGGCTGGTCCTCATTTGGTGTAAACCATGTTAGGGCTCTTGCTTGACCTCTCGGCACTGATGCCACCTCTGGTACACCATCATGGCACTTGAATAATGGTCCTCTAAAAGCATGCCTAATCTCATGACAAGCACTTTGAAAAACGTTTCACGGCGCCGCGGCAGCGCGTCAACCCACAAAAACATGACACGCAAGGCACGCGTACGACTCCTATGCCTGCACCGCCCAGGCGCGGCCCGCGCGACCCCAGCTGCGTACGGCACATTCGCAGCTTCACAGCCGGCGAGCCCTTTGTGCGCGCCGGCGTGGAGTGGGTGCTGCTGTCGGTGGAGGGCCAGAGCTTCATGCTGCACCAGATACGCAAGATGGTGGCCACGTGCATGGACGTGGTGCGGGGGCAGGCCAGCGTGGAGGTGCGCGCCGCCGTCACCTGCACGCTGCTACGCACCGCTGCCTCTCACCTTGCCATCATGGCCTATGGAGAGTTGCAACCTGCGCCTCTTGATTGGAGGGCGCGCTGGGAGGTGCTCCACCGCGCCTCCCGGTGCAACATGCACGCGTTGTTGGCTTGCTCTGTCAAGGTGCAGCCGCGCAAGCCTACGTGTTGTTGGCTTGCTGCCAAGGTGCAGCCGCCCAAGCCTACGTTCTGCTCTCTGGCGCCCAAGTGCGCCTGCCAGCCCCCCAACCACTGCCCTCGTGATAGCCTCAGCACAGGCATCTATGCAGCCATCGCGGCGTGCACCGTGCGACCAGTGCTCCCTCGCATAAACACATACCCGCCGCCCGCCATGCCGCATGCCCGCCTCCACAGGACATGGAGCGCACCTTCAAGTACGACAAAATCACCCTGGGCGTCGCCCCCAGCAAGGGCCTCTTCCTGGACAAGCTCCTCTTCGACATCTACCAGGCCAGGTTTGGCGCGGCGGACTTGTCCAGCCTCGACTGGGCGCCCGGCAGCGCCACGGCCGCGCGCGCAGGCGCCATGCGCGACGCCATCGTGGCCCACATTGTGGACGGCGAGCACGCGCACGCGGACTTCTGCCTGTGGCTGGACTGCCTCTCGCGCTTCCCGAACCACTACGGGCGGCCACGCGCGGCGGGGGAGCGCGGGGCCTCTGCGGCCGCCCCTGCTGCTGCTGAGCAAAGTGGTTCCGAGCCATGCGCTGCGGCGGCGGCTGCCGCAGGTGGCGCTGATGCCGGTTGTGCCGCGGCCGCGCGTGCCGTTGCTGAGCGCGGTGGTGCTGCTGGGCCAGGTGTTGTCGCCGCTACTGCTGCCGCCGCTGCTGCTGCTGGCACTGGTGGTGGCGCTGATGCTGGTCCAGCAGGCGCTGCGGCTGGTGGTCGTGATGATGGCGCGGCGGCGGCGGCCGGCGTGAAGCGAAAGCTGGACGATGCGCAGGGGCCTGGTGAAGGATGAACATGTATGCTGTTCAGCATAGAAGGGGGGTGGTGCGGGTGCCATGGTTTTATGTGGTGGCCGCTGGGCACGTGGCAGCAGCGCGCGCCTTGCAGGGCTGGTGCCTGCTGCTGCAACTAGAGCGCGCACGCACTCATGCAGCGCGCTTGCGCATTTTCCTGAAAGAAACACACGATGGCTCGCGTGGCACACAAGTGCTTGAGGTGCTTCTTGCATGACATCGCAAGTGTGTGCCACTTGTGGTTGCCGTTGCCAGTGACATGCTTGTAACGCCCTGAACCACCAGCATAATGCTCTGTGCAGCTTGCATGGACAATGGTTCGTGTTGTGTGACCCATTGCCAGTGTATTTACACATGCATAAGGCAGGGGTTGTACACTGGCATGCTGCAGTCGAAGGTGCAGCCAGCCAGCCATTGGTGCTTGGCAGTGCTCAGCTGCAGCAGTGGCACCAAGCCGCTGCAACCGGTTGCCACAACAACACTAGCTGGCTTTCTCAGCACCGAACCACAGGTGGAGACACATTTTTTGCTGTGTGGAGGGTGCCAGGGCACTGTGATGCTGCACAAACGCGCTCTGTAAGAGCGCCGCATGCACAGAGTGTCCGCACCTAGCAAAATCGGAGTTACTACACAGTTGGCACGCCACACTACCAGGCCACTACACCACCGGCATGTGTCGCACCTGCGCTTAGGGGGGGGGGAAGGGGAGGAGGGAGAGGGGTGGGGGGCAGCTGCACACAAGTACACTAATGCAGTCAAAGGCGTGCCTGTTGACCTTATGCTGCCCACTGCACCCGCTGGGTTCCTACTTGTCTGGTTTCTAAAATGTGGGGTGGAAAGGTCGCGTTGGCCACACCACTGAGCTACTCCCTGAGGATGAGCTCCAGCAGCAGTCTTGAGAAGTCGTTGTCAAAAAAGTAGCTGCCGTGGGCGCCCAGAGCGGCGACGTACTGGTTGGCGCTTTGCAGCGGAGACTCCTGCAGCTGGTAGTCGACCTGTGCACACACGGCACACAACACAGCAGCAGCACATGCAGGCCAAGCCAGCAGATGCGAAGTGATGCACGGCACTTAGAACAACGGCGGCAGGGAGGGTAGCCAAGCACACGGCAGCGTTGTCGCACCAGATACACATGCACACAAAGCAAGACGTGCATGCGCGCGCCGTGGCCGCCTGGCCACCTGCCTCCTCGCGCACTTGAAGTAACTGTACGGCTGAGTAGAAGTTAACATGTGCAGCATATGCATAGCCCCCCCCCCCTAGCCGCCAGACACAAGGGTGCCACGCCCACAGCGGCACCGTCCACGCCGCCATCACTCACCCGCTCCCCCTCGTTTATCGCCATCTTAGAAATGGCCTGCAGCAGGTCTGCCTCCAGCTCCTCCGGCGTCAAATTCTGGCGCTGCGCCACAACCGCAGCCTTCTCCGGCCCCACAGCCGGCGCCGCCGCCCCCGCCGCCGCCACCGCCCCCGCCACCGCCGCTACCGCCTCAGCATTCTCCCCCTGGGGCCCCGCTGCCGCCGCCGCCACCGTGACTGCCTCCCCTGCGGCTGGCACCTCACGGTCGGTGGCCGCGGCGTCGGAAGCGGCCGTGAAGTTGTCTGCGCCGGCATCGGCGGCGGCGGCAGCGGCGGTGTCCGAGGGCGGCAGCGCGGCGGTCGCCGACTGGAGGATGGTGACCTTGGAGATGGCGTCGCTCCACCAGCGCGTGGTGGTGCGGATGGTGGACATGGCGTCCTTGTGCATGAGCTTCAGGTGCACCAGTGCTCTGCGGCGGCAGCGGTGGAGAACGGTGTGGAGGGTGCAGGGCAGGCGGTGCGGGCCGCGCGGGGGCGTTAGGTCAGGCCTCCGTGTAGTAACGTGTAGGTCAGTTGGGTAGGCATACTGCATGCAAGGCCGTCCTCAGACTGCATTGTTACTGGTGCCCCGTGACCTTGCCAGCGAGTGTGTATATGAGAAGGCTGCTCGTTCGGATGTGCGGTTTGTAGCCACAGGCAGGCGCCTAGGGCTTGCACCGCCCCAAGTTGAGATCAATACAAGAAAACATCAGAGTGCGGTACCACAAATATAGCGTTATCACACATGGCACCCTGTGACATGGGTGCTGCAGATCACGATTGCTAGTGCCGGACAGCAGCGCGCCCACATGGGCTGCTGCTGAGCAAATCACAGGGCTGCACCTGCTCAGCGCACTGACTGCCGCACCTGTAGCCGCCGTCGTGCAGCCGCACAAACTCGGGCTCCAGCTGCGCGAGGCGCGGATCAAACCGCGGCTCCACACGGTACCTGCAGCGGCGGCAATGTGCCAGCAACAGCGCAGGGAAATGTCATGCACAATTGCGGCGGCCGCACATGGGCTGGCGCAACCAGCACTCATGGGGGTAAGCACAGGGACTGCACAAGTTGGTTCAGTGCAGTCGGGGGGGGAAGCAGGTGTTGTGCAAGCGGCACTGTGTGGACAGGCGCATGCCGGCACGCCGGCAAAGCACGCTGAAGTGGGGTGGACTTGGCAGGAGACCAGCACTGGCGGCAGCGGGCTGCAGGCATCTACAAAGCTGCAGGCGCGCAGTGCGGCAAAGACGCGTCCAGCGCAGTTGAGGCAGCCACGCCACTGTGTGTGTTGCTCAGCACATGTTCGCGACTCACGCCACGGGGTCCGATGGGTGGAAGACGTTGACGAAGCGCGCGCACGTGGGTAGCTTGTAGTCTGGCGTCTTGCGGTCGCCGCGGATCGTCAGGAACATGCCCAGCGGGGAGCCGCAGGCCACAAACAGCGCGGGTTTGAAGTCCAGCCTGCATTGGCGTAAGCGGGCAGCAGCGGCGCCGCACCGTAAGAGAGGGTGACACGGGGGTGCATGGGGGCCAGGCGTGCAGCGACTGAGAGAGAGAGCGGTGCCGGAGGCATGAGGACTGCCCCCGCGGCACTATGTCAATCACACCATGGCGCGGCACCACCACCGGAGCGGCCACCACAAGCGGAGCCAGGTCGACAGGCGTGTGCAGCGTCTGTGTGGGCAGGCCGGTCACCATAGGATATGCCGGCGCCTGCAGTCCCTACCTACCACCTGTGACCAGGTAGGTGCATTGAACCCGGGGGCACGCGCCACCGGCATTGCGTTGGACGATCAGACAGGCATAGGTGCCGGTGAACACACCAGCTCTGAGCGCGCGTGCAAGCGGCAACAGTCCGCAGCTGCTTGGCCTGCTGCTGCTGGCAACTGATCACTGCCACCATGAAACACAAACAGAGACGTGTGCGCTCACTCGCCTGGGCACGTTGACCGCCACGTCCATGCTGGTCACGCCCAGCGGCACGGTGCCCTCCTCCCGCTGCGCCTGCAGCAGGTCAAACCCTATCACCGACCCCAGGCTGTGCCCCACCACCGACACGCACGAGTCCTGCAGCTGCGGGTTGTGCGCGCGCAGCGTGCGCCACGCGGCGTTGAGGCTCTTTGCCACCTGCCCCAGTATGGTGGCCTGCAGCACGGGCGTGGTGTAGAATAAGACATCCATAACCACGCCTGCGGCGGCGGCGGGGAGTGGCAGGGGCACCAGCGGTGGGTCAGCTCTGAGCGTGTCAGGGGGCCTGCCAGGGGGGCATTTTGCAAGGGTCGGCGATGCTTGCGCGAGGGGAGAACGGCTGACCTACAAAGCGTGTCGTTGCATGCCCCCCGGCTGCCCCCCGCAGGTACCGGTATGTCATTGTTTGCTGCATCCCATGGCGAGGTGATGCGGCGGGTGCAGGTTGCGCACGCGTTGGGGGCCGAGCTTGGGCAGGGGGGTGCAGGTAACCGCGATGCCACTAAAGCACTTACAGGTGGTCAGCACGGCAAAGCACGGCGCCCGCTACAGCCGGCGCAGCAGCCGTGCCGCTGCTGCACTTCGCAGGCTCTCAGGCGCTTGGCCAAGAATCTGCTCACCACAGCAGAAGGCAAAGCCTGGTTCGTGCCACACCCACTCTCACCGTTGCTGAAGTTTTGAACGGCGTGCGCACCACAGCAGACAGCAAAGCATAGTTCGTGCCGCACCAACTCTCACCGTTGCTGAAGTTTCGAACGGCAGGCACGCTGGTGAGCGTCACCTCCCCAAGGTCGCGCTGCACGTCCTGGTCCTGCCCGTGGATGGTGTCAAACCAGTACACTGGCAGAACCATCACCCTGGAGCGCACATGAGCCATAAACATCGTGCAGCAGCGGTGGCATCAGGCGGAAGGCATGGATACCAGTATGCAGCTGTGAGTATGTCTGCCCCGGGGCCGTGCACAGCCGCTCCACAGGTTATGTGCCCACATGCACGACCGTAACTGTTGCAGGAAAGTGCAATTATTACACTTGTGAAGTAGCTACTACGTTACGCTTGTGCGGCACAGCACTGCAGCCGCTGGCCTGCTGCTCTGCAGCGGACGGTGACTCCTGAGTCACTCGGACAGGAGACTTGTGACCATCCCGGCGCCGGGTGTCACCTCGTGCACTGCTGACCACCGTGCGTGCTCCTGCTGGGAATGACAGCAGCAAGCGTTGCACCCGTCATTACGACGTGCCCTTCCAACACACAACACACGTCCACACCAATTGTGCGCGATGGCGTCGCGGCGCTGCACCCCCCGCGTCCGCCCGCACCCCACAACAACCAGCTACTCTGTGCTGTGCTGAGTGATCTCATGCGTGCCACAGCGCCTGTGCCGCCACCAAGTCGCCCCTACCACCGTGGACATGTTTGTAAATATATGGTTCCATGCCTTGCCGTGCATACTACAGCATGCTCAGCAGCAGCGGCTGCAGCCGCAGCTCCCACCTGCCGGGCGGCTTGGCATTAGCCTTGGCCGCCTCCACCGCTGCCCCAATGCCGTCGCGCCCGTAGCCCTTGGCCTTGGCCTCTGCGCCGGCGGCATCGGCGGCCGTGCGCTGAATTTCCTCCGCCCTCGACTTTAGAAAGTAGGAGTCGAGTGCCACGGTGGCATCAAACAGTGACGCCATGCCTGGGGCAGGGCAAGGCGTGCCGTGGCGGTGGAGGGAGGGCGGGGAGGCGCGTGTTAGTGCAGAGGCAGCACTCCAGTTGATGCGGTGCGGTGGGTGGGCAAGCGCGTGGTGTGCGGTGTGGGGACGGGCTATGGTTGTGGTTCAGCAGTGAGCAGTAGCATGTGCGCCCTGAGGGCATGTGCATTGGGTAGAGAAAATGTGTAGTGTGAGTACTGGAGGCACTGAAGCACACGCCGCTGCCCATATTTCATGCACCCTACCCAGCCCGGCACCTATTTGCTGCCATACATTTTGGCAGGCGGTGAGGCGTCTGATTATAAATCAGTGCACCACACACCAGTGGTTCAGAAGGCCCTCAAAAATGGTTCGTCTGCTGTCAGCAACCACGGGCGTGCCGACTCACAGCCTGCATGCATCCTGGCAGCCAAACACACTCACGCGTGTCGTTGGAGGGGCGACCACACCACGCTTCAACCAACAGCGCACCTTGCCGCCAGCGCAGCACAGCACTCTCGCGCCATACCACTTCGAAGTACAGCTTAGGGTGCAACAATGGGCCTGCTAGTATCCACATGCCACTCAGGATACTCGCCGCGAACATGCTCTCCAACGCAGCATTTATTATAGATGCCTGCTCATGAACGCATGCGCACCTCACACGCGCGCGCCGACAGAAAAAAAGACGAGCACTGCTTCGGCAAACCACAAAAGTAAGAAACAGGAAATGTGTAGGGTTGCACGAAAACGTATACGGGCACGTTTTCCTCATCAAAACAAGTGCAATAACTGACTATGCTGGGCCAGCCAGCATGCCACACATAACCCACACACGCCTGCGCCACGCTGTCACTCTCACTACGTTTGCTAAAACATGAGTCGTATACACTGTATATACACTGCGCGTACGGCGTATACGGCATGCTTATACTCCAGGTAATACTTTCACTGAAGTATACGTTTTCGCGCAACCCTAAGAATGTGTCAAAAGCTGTGGCACTGCCAGCACGGCGTGGCCACCTCACCATTGTCGGCACGCGACAACACAGCACTTCCTCTGCAAACCACCAAAAAGAGAAAAATAGCATGTTTCAAGAGCTGTGGCACTGCCGGCACGGCATGGCCACCTCACCATTGTCAGAGCGCGACCACACAGCCTCCCCAATGCCGTGCACCACAAACACCACGCGGTCCACGGGCAGCAGCCGCCCGTAGTTGGCCTCCTCCTCCTTAGGGCATGAGTACTCGCAGTACTCGCGCATGACCTCGCGCGTGGGGAAGAGCGGGTTCTTCTTGAGCACCTCCAGCAGCGAGCCGGACAGCATGTGCGTCATGCTCACCTGCGCACGGCGCCGCAGCGAGGGGGGCACGGGCGTGAGTGGCAGACGCAAATGAGTAGGCGGCGCGTTGATATAGTTAACTTGTGTAGGTATCAGTACCTACATGAGTTAGTTCAAAGGTATCAATACCTACATAAGCTAATTATATCATGTATGGTGGGGCACCCCGTGTGCTGCACTGACAGCCCTGGGACCGGTTTTGCTGTTGTTGGACTCAGCTGGAGGCTCGGAAAGGCCTGTGCACATGGCATGCGCTGACTAGACAAAGGGATTATCAGGCATGCTGTCCCCCCCTGTTGCTAACCGAAAAGATGGCGATGCTCAGTAGTATTCATGCACTCTGATGATGTAAGACGGCTGTACTTGTGCCACAGGCACTAGCGTGCCGCACACACATGCCAGTTGTGGCGTTGCAACACACGTTACATGCCATGGCGCACATGCGCATCACACATGCCGCGGCGCTGCAGCTCAGCGACCACCCGTGCTGCGCACTGGCATGTGTCCCACGTGTCAGCATGGCGCAAGTGCAAAACATGCCACGATACCTATAACCAAACTCAGCCATAACAAGGGAATTACAGAGCGCTGCGGCATGCATAACACTGCACGCACCACTGCAGGTGGCGAGCCATCAGGCTCCATCATGCCACCCGTGGGCGACGTCACAAGGTCCCAGCTGGAGCGGCGCTTCATCACCACCTGCCGCAGCAGCACACAGACACCCCGCTCATCAATCAGCATTATGCTTTGCCATGGTGCTGTGCTATGCGCAGGCAGTGACCAGCCGCAGCTGTGACGCGCGCATCGAGCGCTGCCACTGAGGCTGAGCATGGGCGTGTCTTGAGAGCAGCACGGGGTGCACCGCCAATGAAGTTGAGCACACTCTGCGAGCTTACAGCAATCTGTGCCACCAGACAGTGGCAAAAAAATAGGCACGCAACAGGTGCTATGCTGGAGTGGCAAGCAGGCCAGCCCGTGTGCCAGCCACAGCAAAGCTCAGCGCAAACAACGCTAGGAACCTGACCCACGGCTTTTGAGCCCGTGGTGGTACCTCGCCTTTGCCTGCTGGCGGTGTGGCGTGCAGGTGGGCATTTATGCGTTTGGCATGTCCATGCTGGAGATGCACCATACCGCCCGTGAATCACACTTGCAATGCTGTGAATGAGCGTGACAGGCGAGACTCGCAGCATGCGTACCTTGTTTTCACCGTCGCTCAGCTGCAATGACACCTCCTCGGCATTCTGCAGCGCCCATGGCACCAAGCAGAAACAGGCAGTCAAGCGTGCAAGTGCGCAACGCGTCAGTTCACCGCAGTGCCCAGCACATCCGGAAGATTGGCAGCTGCCTGGCAGCCAACTCTGCAGGTGTGAGGTAGGGACTCCAGAGGGTGGTATATCCTATGGCGGGTGTGGCGAGCAATTGACACCAGCAAAATGAGTTGTGGCAAACGCAGAACAGCGCGCAGCACCAACCACATTGCAAGTGATATTCAGGCGCGCCGCACAGCAGCATCAGCTGTGACAGCAGTGCCATCACACCCAGCTCGGTCTCCTTGTTTGTTTCCCACTTGCCTGCAGATCCCGGGGCGCCTTCTGAAACAGAGCTTCCAGGTTCGCGGAGTCCGCCTCGCTGTAGGGGCTCAGCCAGCCCTTGGAGGTTTTCCTGAACCAGGTTGCCCTGATAACCTTGCGCAGCTGCGGCTCCTCCTTCCAGTAGCAGGGGGCAATCGTTCTGGCAGCCACGTCCACCGCGTACAGCCCTCCCTGAACGGGAACCGGTTCAGAATCGCCCTTGCTCCGCCTCATTGACTCCTCCAGCCTCACGGTGTCCGCCTTCCAGAGTGGCTCCCAGGGGCATTGGCGGGGGTCTGGCATGGCGCCCGGTGGCACCTGGCGCTCCATCAGCCACACTGGCTGCAGGGGCCCGCAGTAGACGCCGTCTGTGGAGCCACCCTGGATCTCACTTACTGGGGTGGCATCCAGCTCCCCCGACATGGTGAATGGGAAGGGGAATCTGAGGGAGCAGTGCTGCTGAGCTCTTATGTGTGTGTGCAAGGCGCGGGCAGGGACGGGATGTAATGCTGGTGGGCAGGAGGCACGGTTAAGCAGCGTGGTGCGCAACGAGGGTTTCTACGCAACTTCAACTGGGTGCGGACTTCAACAACTTTTGTATGTGCTTTGCCCAAAACCTTTGCATGCAGGAGGTTGAACACACACCGGTGCAGCGCTTCCCCCCGCTTCTCAACCTCCGGGCGGCGGCCAGGACAGAGGAGCAGGCAGCAGGGGCGTTGCCAGCTGGACAGGGCACACCCCACGATGGTGAACCGCCCCGTACTTATACTGGCGGTGGCGCTGTCTCTGTGCGGCCCACACACCTCCGATGCCTTCGTCATAAAGCCTGCGCCACATGGCGCTTTCACCGCCACCGCCCGTGGGCGCGCCTCCGCCCCCGTGACTGCCTCCCGACCCCGCCCCCGCACGTCCAACGTGGCTCGCATGTTGGTGGAGCCCAAGGGCTCGGATGCCTTTGAGGAGCTGGAGGAGGAGGCTGACGGCAACGCAGTTCGTAAGGCTTTGCGCAAACTCGGGCCTACCACCGCAAAGGCATTCTCCACGGGCCTCGTGCCCGCCGCTGCCGTGGTGGGCTTCCTGGTCACCCCTGGGGGCAAGGCCGTGTCTGCTGTGGGCGCCGCGGTGACGGGCATTGCTGGCAACCTGGCCCGGCGCAGGCTGGGAGAGGAGTCAAAGGCTGCGGCACCCGCTGCTGTGGCTGAGCTCCTGCAGAGCAAGGGGGTGACCAACGTGCGGCCCACGGATGTGGCTGAGGTCCTGGAGACGTACGGGGTGAAGGGGGAGATGGCGGACGAGATGAAGACGGACATCTACCGCCGCTTCCTGCTCGCCATGTGCAAGGGCTCGTCCACCAAGGCCGCGGACATTCGGGAGCTGCGCGACATGCGCCACGCCCTGGGCATCGACGGGGAGCAGGTGGGCAACGCCCACTACGACGCGTCCACCATCCTGTACAAGGACAAGGTTCTCTTCACCCCCAGCGAGGAGCTGGAGGACGCCTACAACCCCGCGCGCCGCACCGTGGACAAGTTCCTCTTCCTGGCGGACCGCATGTTCGAGGTAAGCGACACGGAGGAGGCCTACGAGTACGAGATGGGGCGCATCCGCAAGGTTTTCGGCCTCGACGCACACGAGGTCAAGTCGCGCTGCCTGGCCATCGCCAAGCCCTTCTACGACAAGGCGCTGCAGTCGGCGAGCGACCGGCTCGACACGCTGCGCCCGGGCGCCCTCGAGCTCGCCGAGAAGACCCTCGGCATCCCCGAGACGACGCGCGACGCCATGCACCTGGAGGCCTTCCGGCGTGACGCACGCTCCCTCCTGGAGGGAGACAAGCTGAAGGAGGGCGCTCAGGCGCGGCTGGCCAAGCTGGGCTCTGCCCTGGGGCTGGATGAGGACGAGCAGAGGCAGGAGCTGGAGGCGGTCACCGTCCCCCTCTACGAGGCCGCCGTCGCGCGCGAGCTCGAGGCCGCGCTCGACGTGACGGTGAGTGCTACTTCAACTTCAACTTGAAGTGCTGGATTTTTTTATTTTTTTTGAGTGGGTGCGCTTCCAGTTGGCGGCGGTGTTGTATGAGGGGGGGGGGGGGGGGGGGGGGTATTGTGGCCGGCGTCGTGATTGACGTGTGTGGTCACACCGACGAACTTAGCGGGCGTGTTTTCTACTTGCACAGGCTGTGGCTTCACCACCATTTTTTCGTTGCATGCATGCTGGTGCCTGCATGGTGCCGCGGAGTGCCCTTGGTGCGGCAGCTAACGGGCGGGTGATATCGTTGTGTTTCATACAAGTCAGCATTGCAGATAGCAGCGCCATATACTGTGCCACCTGTATATAAATCTTTCCATAACATGCACGCACCCAGGTGCGTCCACGTACGCGCCAGCACTTCACCCCCCCCCGCCACTGAAACCCCCCACAACTATCCCCGACCCACCCCTTCCCCCTGCCCCCCTCCGCAACTCGCTCCCTCCCCCCCACCCGCCCACCCCTTCCCCTGCCCGCCCTGCAACCGCCATGTGAAACCTGCTGTAACTGCCACAAACCCGCCTTGTACCTGCATTGTAACCGCCTTGTAATTGTAACCGCCTTGTAACCCCCACGAAACCGCCTTGTAACCGCCTTGTAACTGCCGACCAGGGTGACGAGGGTGCGGACACCGCCAAGCGCCAGGCCGCCCTGCGCGCGGGCCGCCTGGCGGGGCTGCAGCTGGGGCTGGGCCTTAGCGGGGAAACCGCGGGGCGCGTGCTGCGCTCGAGCGTGCGCAACGCCGCCAGCACGCACTTTGTGGCGGCCGCCAAGTTTGTGCGCGTGGGCAACAACGCCAAGGCGCTGGAGGCGGCACGGGAGCTGGTGGCGTTTGTGAAGGCGGCTGCGGGGCTGGTGGACGTCGAGGAGGGCGCCGACGCCGTCACCAAGATTTTCCAGGGTGAGTGGAGCCGGCGAGCAGGTGTACATGGTGTGGTGTTGGAGGGCTTGTGGTTGCGCTGTGGCCTGGTGCTGTGTCGCTGGTTGCTGACATGACACTCGGCCCGGACGGCATGTGGTCAGAAGCGACGCCGTCACCAAGATTTTCCAGGGTGAATGAAGCGGCGGGCAAGGAAGCGTGCGGGTGTGGTGTTGGGGGGCTTGTGGCCGTGTCGCGCTCTGGTCTGCTATTGTTTCTCTGGTTGCTGACCCGGACACCTGACACAGACAGTATGTGGTCAGAAGCACCGTCTTGCGTGCTGGTGACTGATCACCTCCGAAAGGGGTGGAGTGCATGCTGTCTGGGTCAGGTGTTCGGGTCAACAATCAGGCATTTATCGGTGCTGGGTTGTTGTGGCGTAACAAGGGATCGGCGGCAGATGGCGCATTGTCGAAAGAGCATGAGTTGATCCTGTTTTGTTTGGGTCAGGAGGGGAAGGCGGGGCGGTTAGTGATGTGTGATTTGGGCAGTGATTTGGTTCTTGTGCTAGATTGATGACGATACCGTGTGAAATACTCAAAGTAGTGGTAGACTATACACTACTGCATTATTTCATACTCAACACTACTGCAGCATTTCATACTACTTTAGTAGTACCTCTCATCAACAAGCGTTTATGTGGGTGCACGCAGCCGCAGATGCACATCACAAAGCTGTCTCTGTGTCAATGCACTGTCCCTTTTGCAAAGTGGTCTTGTACCACTAAGGTACACGTTCGATTTTGGTGTGCATGACTGACGCATCAGTTTCTGCTTCTGCCAAAAAGGCCACCAGCTGCCGCTTTGACTGTCACACAGGCGTGTCTGACGGCCACACCACTCAACACCACACGCTCCGCCTCCGCAACACCCAGTGTGCCACCAAACAAACCAAGCCTACCAAACCTCACTCGCGCCCCCCCCCCCCCTTCCCCCCCCCCCCCCCCCCCCCCCCCCCCCC